>OW386294.2:62111567-62303649 GCA_936432065.2 Rutpela maculata
ACATCTCTTTGTAACGGAGCCCCATCTACATCTTGACACATTAAAAAACGATTTAAATCCAAAACTGAAGTGACTTATACATTCTAGCAATTGGCTTGTACGGAATTCAAATATCTCTAGAAATTTTGCATTCACGTGTAGTTCTGACAATACAATATTACGATACCATGGTACCATATTATGGAACCCAACAATTATATAATGGAACCCCTTCGAGATACAACGTTCAATCAAACCGAAATGTTGCTTACACGTAGTTCTAATGACAATACAATATTATGGAACTAATAGTACCCAGCAATAATATAATGAAACCCATTCGAG
The DNA here is from genome assembly GCA_936432065.2 of Rutpela maculata. NCBI lineage: Eukaryota > Metazoa > Arthropoda > Insecta > Coleoptera > Cerambycidae > Rutpela > Rutpela maculata. The sequence goes on from OW386294.2 coordinate 62,111,892, forward strand.
ATACGACGTCCAATTGAGCTGAAATATTTGTGTACATATGTAATTCTGATGACAATACAATATTATGGTACCATGGTACCATAATATTGTACAATAATTTAATGGAACCCTTTCGAGATACGACGTCCAATCGAGCTGAAATTTTACATACACGTGTAGCTCTTATGACAATACAATGTTATGGTACCAATGGTACAGTATTATGTAACAATAATATAATGGAACCCCTTCGAGATACGACGTCTTATTGAGCTAAAATTTTTCATACACGTGTAGTTCTGATGACAATACAATATTATGGTACCGTAATAATTATGGTACAATATTATGGAACCCAACAATAATATAATGGAACCCCATCGAGTTTGTGCTCGTTGAGTTTGCCTCGATAAGTACTCTCGTCCTAGGTGGTATTCAGGGTCTAATAATGGAGCCGGAAGGTGGTCGGTGCATTATCAAAAATTCATAATTTAAGACGTAACTAAAAATTTAAAAATATATATTTTTCTTTTTAAAACAAGATTTTATTATTATTTAGCTGTACTAAAATGAAAACAATAAAAAAAATTAATCGTCTTAAAAGCTTGTCGCGTGAATAGAAAAAAATATACTTACTTAGGTACTTACAATCTCTGTCAAACAAAATTAATGTCTGGATGAATTTCTCGAGCGCAAGCTTTTAATGAATTTTTTTGATTTTGATTTTTTTCGTTTTAGTACACCTAAATAATAATAAAAGCTTGTTTTTAAAATGTTTTTTTAACATTTAATTTTTCTACCTAATCCCGCTAGACTGACTGGTCTAAATGACCTAAGCCTGAGTTAAAGAGAATAAATATGTGCTGTTGTCCCACCTACACGAATACATTAAATATTTCAAACTATAAAATATAATTTATAAGGGAAAGTAAAAGTGAAATTTTGACATTCATTAACACTGACATTTTATCAAGGCAGAGCTTATGAACTTACGTAGTTCGAACATAACATAAAGAAATTTAATTGTTAGGTGAACAATTTAAATACCAAGCCACACATATAAAACGACTCACTAGTAGAAATTAGATTTACATATTCTAGTACTTAGTCGGTAGTTTCTACTTTTCAGTTTCCTTTTTTAAGGAAGGTGTTGCAAAATACGGTGTGACGTGTTCTGTGGGAATTCACGACATTTAGATCCGTGTCCGTATCGAAATTTTACTCGAATGTGAAATTATCATTTGGTTGAAAAATCGGCAATTAACATAGTGACACAGCTCTACAAGCTTGTTTGTCATGCGGACAAACTAATTTTACATTATTTTATGTCCATTGCCTATTAATAATAATTATATTTGCATATCTTAATAACCAGTAATGGGAAAATTAAACGATAATTCAGTAGTATAGTAGTTTCCATAAACACTTGAACGCAACACTCGAATACTATTATTAGACGTCGATTTCGCCAACAATGTTAACATCATCGGGAAATCATTGAAACTTATTTAAATGAGATAATTGGTTGGCCAGATGCGCCTCAAATAAATAGTATTCTAGTATGTAGTGTTCAAATATTTGTGGAAATTGTTTCAGAAGCATTTCCATTTCTTATTTATAACATGCCTTGTAGCCCAGTAATATCAGACTTAAGAATGGAAATAGCTTCGATGGAAATAACTTAGATGTAAGGTTGTACAGTTCAAGTAAAAATATTTGGGACAACAGGGGTGAAAAGGGCCAAAGAACGTTTTTCTACAAAGGACCCTGCACATTTTTTATGTAAATTGGCGTACAGTCAAATTGGCTGAATTTTTGATATGTTGTAGATTTCGACTTTCTGATGAAAAGTTCTCATGGGCGCAACTCGATCCTATGTCTAGTTTCCAAGATACAACTATAAATTCTTGTAAAATTCTGTATCTTGTCGAACTTTTACATTATTGATGGGGTATTAAAGGTCAAAGGAGCAATTTCCGAAATTAAAGTTTTTTGATCAGGAAGACACATACTTTATGTAAAAGATGTTTTAACCAATTTGACCGAATATTTTTTTCACTCGTTATTTTTATATAGATTTCCCGGCGCCTTCGCCAACATTTTCAAACTTTAATTTTTTCTATGCTATTTTTGTTAAAACAACAAATGTTTTTGGTGCAAAATATTATAAAGGGCTATTAGAACGTATCACAATATAAAATGTATGATGAAAATGATGAATTCGAATTTTTTTTAATTGTACGAGGTCAGGTCTTTAAATTAGGGTAATTTTTTTTTCTCTTAATTTTCTTTGGGGCACCCTGCCATTTTGATCTACTCTATTAAAAAGAACTACTGTAATTTTTTGGGATTTTTTAACTCAGTTTTAGGGGTCGCTACCGCCCCGTAAAATTTCAAAATTAAAAAAAAACTAGTTAGGAATTAATAATTAAATTCAGTTAGAAAATAAATTATGCTCATTAAACATGTAATTAATATGTACAACTGTACAGCAATTACAATGTTATATATATAAAATAATATAAATGAAAAAGTTGTTAATGAAATACAGTTGAATTGAGATGAAAGTGGGGGACAATGTACTGTCCTATTTTATTAATTCAATTGATGATCATTTTGATGTTCATTTGATTTATTTTGAAAAAAAAATTGCAAAAATTCTCGATTATCTTGAAAATTCAAGACAGATTCAAGCGACCCCTAAAACATTATTTTAAAATTTGAAATTTTTATGGAAGTTTTTTTTTATATCATAGAACAAAATAAGAGGTTGCCCCGGGTAGATTTTAAAAGTTCGTTTTTAAGGACCACCCTGCAGGTCATTCTTGTACATGTTTTGAGCTGTACCTCGGAAACTAGACACAGGATCGAGTTGGGCCCATGATTATCTTGAAAATTCAAGACTTGGTAGCGACCCCTAAAACATTATTTAAAAATCTGAAATTTTTATGGAAGTCTTTTTTTATATCATAGAACAAAATAAGAGGTTGCCCAGGGTAGATTTTAAAAGTTCGTTTTTAAGGACCACCCTACAGGTCATTCTTGTACATTTTTTGAGCTGTATCTCGGAAACTAGACATAGCATCGAGTTGGGCCCATGAGAGCTTTTGATCAGAAAGTTGAAATCTACAACATATTAAAAATTCAGCCAATTTAACTGTACGCATTTACATAAGAAATGTGTGGAGTCCTTTGACTTTTTCTCTATGAGAAAACTTAACCAAGTTTTGGCAAAAGAAAAACAGAGAAAATGTCCGTATACGTAAGTTAACATATAAATCAAACATTTGTTACATTTCAAAGTTATGAATTATTAAAAAGTAAAATTAAAAAGAATATAAAAATTCGTTTACCGTATATCTTAAAAAATAAAATATTCCTCCCGTTCTAGTATCAAAGGACTTCAAGCCATCAAAAAATTTCAGAAGTGTTTTCATTATCTGAAATCTTCAAGATGGCACATAAACCATTTGAAACAAAATAACTCTTACAAAATAATCTGAAATATTTTTTTATACAACGCATTGGCGTTGGAATATTTGGTCTATTTGACAGATAAGTAGCAATCACTATTACTTGTGATGTGTCCTGTCATACTATTAAGTATCATGTCATACTACTAAGTATCCACTAGGAATAGGGTACTACTATATTCTTTTGATTAATAATGACTTTCTCATAAGGAGGAAGTTTTCGTATGTAATATCACTAGTGCTTGAAATTTTATCGATACAATTTTTTCGAAAGCGTTTGTTGCCTGATAATATAAAGAGTGCAAATTGACAGTTTATTATCTGATTAAATTATTATCAAAAATTAAATCCCTCCAGCTAAAGCGGTCGAGATTTAATCAGATAATAAACTGTCAATTTGCACGAGTTATATTAACCTTTTGGCAGCTTAGCTTGATAAAAAATTTATAGATAAAATTTAGAAGCACGAGTGGTATTTGAGGACAATATTTCACGAATAAATAATTCATTAAGTACATCTTCAATATTATGTTCAGTAATTAATTGCCTTCAGACGTTTTCTTCTAACTTTTTAGAGATTACTCACCTTTATCTTCAATTTCATCATTTACGTCACATAAAAATGCATTTTCAAACTCATCTAATAAAAACAAAGTAGGTTTAAATGACAATCAAGAAAAACAATATACGTTAACCCATAGTACTACATTACTTATAGATTGGTCTTCACAACAAAGGCACGCTTCGACCAATCACATTACGAGTAACACCAGTCAAATTGCATATTACCAATCTATGGCTTTTACGTGTTAAGGCTGCCGGCTCAGATGGTACCGCCATCTAGTAACGCTAGCTTAACTTAACTGGCCTAAACACTTAAACAGTAAATTTTTCAGGAATTATTATATTAAAGTGTTTTTTAATATATATTTATGTATTTAATTATTGTTTTTAATTTAAGAAGTTTAATAATTAAATTAAGTAGAGAGACCTTTAAGTACAACGAATGTATATAGTGATACTGCAGAGTTTTGATTTTCCAAATAAGTGTTAGCTGCTTTGTGATGGATTACCATACGTAAGTACATTTGTGTATATAACACGAAATAACTGATTTGTCTGCATCTTAGGCATTTGTATTTAATTTCAGTTGTGAAAATTATATTGTAATTACGTTAGGTATTATAAGCCATTGAAAGTTGTGTATAACTTGTCCCGAACCTATATAAGTTCCACACAGCATTGGCTTTCAAATTGGGAGTTATCATCTTGTGTGGTGTTTTTAGGTTATTTTTATATTATTATATTACTACGTACTTATATAATACAATACTACAATTTACAATTTACGTTAACAATTAGTAATAAGCTAGAGAAGATATTTAGATAACATTTAAAAGCACGAGTTGTCCTATTTGCCGAAAACATTTCACGAAACAAAACGTCAAAAAATTATCGCAATATTTGCCTCTGAGATCCAATATTTCAGACTCTCGGTATAATTGCTCTGTACAATACAAATTATTTTTGTTTAGCATTTTTATAATCTTTTTTTGTAATATGAATCTTTTTTACGCCACCCCATGCTATTATCCCATATTGTAGTATCGACTCTACTAGTACATAGTAAATTATTTTCATTTGTTGAATGGTTAAGAATTTCTTTAGAAATCTAAATTTGTATATCAAAAATCTAAACTTTTTTGTGATAGTAATGACTTGAGCAACCCACCTTAGATGACTGTCCATCGTTATCCCAAAGTATTTAATGCTTGTGGTAGAAGGGATTTCCTGATCATCTATGGGTATTGTGCTGAAATCAGGTAAGTGTTTTTTACGATGTGAAAGTCAAATATTTAGTTTTGTCCCAATTTAATGTTAGCAAATTTTGGTCAAACCATGTTTTAATTTTTTTCAGTTCCATAGATACAGAGCAAATCTAATCAGTTATGGCCTTCAATAAATATTTCAATATCATCTGCACAGGATATGATATTGTCTTTTGAAGATAGGGTAAGTAAATCGTTAATATAAATTGTAATTAATACAGGTCCTAAAACCGTTCCCTACGGTACTCCATATGTCACTATCCTTTCCTCACTAGTCACATCGTCAATTATAACTGTTTGTTTTCTATTTGTTAGATGTCTACGGGATAACTCTAGTGTGATTCCTCGGATTCCAAGGTTCTCCAATTTTTCTAACAAGATCTTATGACTTACCGTGTCAAAAGCCTTGGCTAAATCCACGATCATGGCTGGTTTACTTCGATCAAGCGCATTATATAATGTGGAGGTCAATGTAGTTATTGCATCTTCAGTAGATTTATTTTCACGAAATCCGAATTGCATCTCATGGAGTAATTTATGTGTATCAATGTGTTTACATAACCGCGTGTTTATCACTTTTTCTAATATTTTAGCTAATGCAGAAACCAGCGATATGGGTCTATAGTTCGACATTTTTGTTTTGTCGCCATTTTTAAAAATAGGATTAATGACTGCTGTTTTGAAGTGATCTGGTACATGCCCTGTTTGGATACACTGATTTATTATGAATGTAAGCGACTCAGTAATATAATTGACACAGTTTTTCAAGATCTCGTTACTAATTTGATCTAATCCCGGCTTATGAAAACAGAAATAAAAACTTAAATAATTAAGGACCTTAAACAAAGTATTTTAATACAAGTTAAGGAACGTCTGTGAGATGTTTATGAATTATTTCACTTTTCACAGATGTTTGATTATAATTTTCTTATTTTTTTAAATGGAACAAGACCCTGTATATTTCTTCATGATGTGAAGTAGAATTTATGCATATCACATTCAAATGAACTAAGTAGCAGTGGCGGCTTGTCCCATGTGGCAGGTGAGGTAGTGCCTCAGTGCCTCACCAGTAAATTTGCAGTAAATCGGTACTTAACTCGTAATTTCATAAACCTAAAGAAAAGTAATAGTATAAATTTATTCAACTGAAACACACCTAACTAAGTACCTATATCTATTTGAGTGTCTAGAGCCCTGCCTGCCTCAGCTTGTCATGTCATGAGCAGCCAGTCGAAGGGGAGGTCTGTACCTGATGGTTTAAAAACTTTCTTGTGATGTGGCCAGTCTGGGAAATCTTCGAATGTAGTCTTCCTTTCTTCAGCCATCGCAGAGAAGACTTCTTGTACACCACTGGATTGTTGGAGCTTTAAGCTGCTTTCCATGTAGCACGTTGTCTTGTCATAAGGCTTGTATATCTTCACTCTTTATTTACTCAGAACAGAATGGCGTACTGCCGATGTACCTGTAGTCGTATTTTATTATTTTCCAAATGAAAAACCTATCAGAATTATAAGCCCTTCTCTTAAGTCCTAAATATGTTCGGAATTCTGTAGATCCCTTCCTCCATTTTGAGAGGGGTGCATCTTAGACTGTATTTGAATGCTTTAATATTCAGAATGAATATGCCAGGAACGGGATAGCATATGAATTGGTGGCTGTAAGCATGTTACTAGCGTTGAGCTTTGTATTGAGGAGCTCATTGCGCTGAACTTCTTATTTAGATGGGTCTATCCTACTGCGCTTCAGAATTCCGAAGCTACTTGTAAATTTTGTCTGGGAGCAACTGCTCAAAATCACATGAGTTCTCTGATTGCTGCGTTCACTTTTCCTTCGTTCGGCATAATTCGGTACCTTTCTTTCCATTTGGATGCCATCGCTAAAGGTTTTGAGTTAGCTACAAGTGACTTGAGTTGACTAAATAGCAAATAGTTAGTAATAAGTTTCGAGTTTGCTTCCTTGTATCTAGTTGAAAGACGTAAATAGTGTCGACTAATATTACTGAAAGAAGATTCAGCAAAAGAACGGTTGGCTCAGCCTATACCGTTGATATATGTCCAACCTTGATGTTCACTATAGTGATTCATCCGATTGTCATCTGGTTTCATTCGTTGTCATTGCATGGGTTAGCAGCCGAATAATAGTAGAGCTGACTGTTGTTGCTTCACCGCAATTTTTATTTATATTTTAAAATGTATTTTAAACATGGTAGTTCTGTAATTTGACATATGTTCAAGTTATAATTAAGTTGACAGAAATTGTACCTTAAAGGTATTTAATCATTAAATGTTATAAAATTAATTACAGTCCACTGCCTTTATCATTAATAAATATATCTTCGCCTGGTTGGAAATCTCCACTTACGGAGAAGATGTGGGCAGAAATTGATCGAGAAAATTTTCCATATTTGATAAAAGTCCGTAAAAGTCATGTAAATAATATAATTGAGTGCACTTATTGGGTATCAAAATGAAGCTTGCATCATCACGAATAAGATTTCACCACAAAATAGGCTATCAATATACCCAATGGAAAATTAGATGGAAAATTTCCTGGAAACTTTCGGAGTTTTCAAAACGGAAAGTTCTCAGGAAGTTTTCCTTCTAATTTTCCCTGGGGTACATTGATAGGCTATTTCACTATAAAATAAGCAATAAAAAATAGGTTATCAATATACCCAATGGAAAATTAGAAGGAAAACTTCCTGGAAACTTTCGGAGTTTTCAAAACTGAAAGTTTCCAGGAAGTTTCCTTCTAACTTTCCATAGGGTATATTGATAGGCTATTTTATGGTTAAATCTGATTCGTGATGATGAAAGCTTCATTGTGATACCAAATAAGTGCATACAATTATATTATTTACATGGCTTCTACAGCTTTTATCAAATGTGGAAAGTTTCCTCAACCCATCTCTGGTTGTGAGTTTCAATAATACTCAGAACACAACGCTACACTGACTCCTTAGATTTCTTTTTTGATGAAATGACTGCTGCGACACTTAATGTTATTAACCTTTCCTTCTTCTTCTTTATAGGAGAGATATCCTTATTGATACTGATAAACGTGTAGTTTATTTATATAATATACTCTTTTTATATTTATCGGGGTCGGTAGCCCGAGTGTGTTAGCGCGTCTAGCTTGCACTCTGAGCGTACCTAGCGAAGTGGGTTCGAGCCCCACACTGCGAAAAAATGTTTCATAGAAAATTTTCTCCAAGAAGTGGTTCGGACTCCACCATCAACTGTAGGGCCCCGTCTCCTTTACTCAGACAAATCTAGATCTTCTAGACTTAAGAGGGTCATTGAGGTGACATGGAAAGCAGTTAAGACACATTATATATGCATTTACACACAATAAAAATCACACATCCACACGTCTAAAGTAATAGTGTTAGTGATTCAAATATAAAATTTCGACCTAAAACGAAACGTACCTAACGTATAATATCAGCTTTTTATATGGTCATTTCTTCCATAGCATGCTTCGTTAACTAAATCATTTTTTGATACATTTAAAATTATAGGAAAGATATTTAGTCGATATTTCAGGTACTTATTTTAAAAAAATAAGAGAAATTTGCAGTGTATTTCAATTATGAGTCGTACCAAAAAATTGTTTAATTTTGTTGGCCTTTTTTAAAGTAATAATTTTTTTTTGAATTTGAAATTCACAATGCTTTTATATGAATATCCTCATTATAGACTACTAGCGTCAACATAATTCATTTTCTATAAATCAAATACTTTACTAAAGTGTTATATATTTCTGAGAACGACAATTCCTGACAGACAACATTTGCAAAAACTTACAGTCCAATATTTTTGTTTCTTGTCACTTTCTACTAGTCATGATACTACGGCTATGAAAAGATTACCAGTAGAGCGTTTATACTAAAAAATATCACTTAGTTTTTGATGCCGTGAGCACTTTTAGACCAAAATGTATGTCTTGGTTAGAGCTGTTGCTTATGCCTTGTAAAAAAAATCGTTATGTTCATAAGGGCACAAATCAAAATTTTCTAACTAACCGCACCACGTGATAGAACAGATGTTTTATAATGGTGACGTCAGGCCCAATATTTTGAAGGACGTCCTCTTCGCTTTTTGTCGATTGGTTTTTGACAAGCCCATCTCGTAGGTTGCAGTTTGCCGAAAACAGTTTCTTTTAATTGCATCCAACAAAAATGAAAGAGGAAAAATTCTAATTAAATCTACAAAAGAAGTCCAGTCTGTAATAATTTCCGAAGTCTGACATTTGAAAAACCCCAATTTTATTGTATAAAATGCGCGGGATACGAATTGTATCACCCATTATGTCGAGAAAACTCTGTTTTGGTAAAAGTAACAGCAATTCTGACAAATGTAAAATTCGCAAAGACATCAGAGAGCTGTGTTCTGTCACCATTCCTCTTTGACACCTATAGTGAATACGTCATATTACGTATGCTGGAGGACTGGTAGGGTGAAGTAGTTATAGGCGGATCTAATCTAAAATTTGCAGCAAGCGAAGATGAGCTCATACACCTACTGGACAGCCTTTAAACAATAAGTTGTTATTATGTTTTAAAATAAATTACAACAAAACGAAAATTATGATTGTAGACCGAGCAAATGGAAACGACCCCGTCATGTTGAGGATAGACGAGCGTGAAGTAGTAAATGAGATAGTACACCTTGGAGCCCTTGCGAACAATACCAACAACTGCTAATATGAGATTCTACGAATAATACAGTCCGTGATTTCGGCAATTTGCCTGAACAAAATTTACCGTGACAGAAATAACACGAAACAGAAAAATCAAACTTGCTAACATTTATTTTCTCCATTTTCTTTACGCCTCTGAGACACCCACAGCCCAAGCTTAGAGAGGACAATATAAAGTAGATGGTAGTTCAGGGAAGAAAACAAGATAGTAAGAGACGAGAAGATGCTGTTGGGTTGGGGTCGGAAAACAGCTTTGGTGGCTCCGTGATGCTGTCAGACGTGCCAGTCAGCAAAAGGAGAACTAAAATAACATGTACTACCAAACGTATATCAAGAGATTGTGAGTAAGATGAAGACACATTGTACAATCTGTGGTATTTAATGGTAATGTAAACGTTTATTTGTCTACAAAACTTAAGTAGTAATTCTGGACCGTACAGGTATTTTGGTGGGGCGAGCGTAGAGGCGCCTTGACTACAGGTATTTCGATACATACAGTGAAGCAACGTTCAGCGCAATTGGGTGTTGGTAGAGGAAATAGGCCGATGTTAAATAAATAAATTAAAAAAAAAATTAACAAAAAAGGTATTTTGGTGTTTGTGAGAACTATTTCGATGTCAGTATTACAGGAAAGGTTCCAACCTCTTCCGGCACAGAAGAATCATTAAAAAATATATTAGAAAGAAATAGAGAATTCTAATTTTTTTTTGTCAAAATACAGGAAAAAGTTATTTTCTACAAATCATGTATAAATTTTACTAGAAATCATTAAAGAAATAAAGTCTTAAAACAGACTATCAACCACGAAAAACTAGGATAGGTCACAGAAATGTATCTTTATCTTAAAATACGAACCCCATTTTACAAGCTTTTATTTAACTTGCTTTGTATGTATGCTAGCTAGTTAGCTTTATGTTAGTATGTTTAGTTCAAATCTTGCTAGTCAATTTTGAACCACTTAACGACGTCCAATTGAGTTGAAATCTTGCATACACGTATAGTTCTGGTAACAATGCCATAAAATGGCACCAAAAAGTGTGTTTTTTTAGTTTTAACATCATAATTTTATCGGGTAGTATATTCATTCAAATGTTGTATTCTAAGAAATGGCGAAGGATCCGGTATTACTTTAAAATAATATTAAATATAAAAAAACTTTTTATTATTTAGGTGTACTAAAACGAAAAAAAAATTAAGTTGAATTAATTGCCTTCAAAGCTTGTTGCGTGAATAGAAAAAGATATTTACTTAGACAATCTCTGCACTCTCTGTCAAACAAAATTAATACCTGTATGAACTTCTCGTGTGCGACAAACTTTTAAGACAATTAAGGTGGGCGGTTCGGTGAGCGTGATTCGACAATTTCTCCTACATTCCTGAACCGATTCAAACAATTTTTCGATGGGCTTTTAGAGACAACTTTATAAAATGGTACTAGGCTATTGAAAGCTAAAGAAGGAACAATTTTTTTTCTCGTGCAAAAATTAAAAAAAAAATTAGTTGTATCATTCTATCAAGTTTTTTTTAAAAGCCTATCAAAGAATTTTTTCAATCGGTTCAGGGATATAGGGGAAATTGTCGAATTACGAAATCATTTTCTTAAGCACAGCGCGGCCTTAATTTAACACAATTTATTTTTTTTCGTTTTAAAATAATAATAAAAGCTTGTTTTAAAATTTTTTTTTTACATTTCTTTTTCATCAATAATAAGCTTGAATTTATATGAAGAATATACCTATCATTTTGTCTTGACAAAATAAAGAATTGCACATGCACAAGCTTTTACTGATACATAAATTATTTTAGACTTTTTAAAAGAAACATAGGTTTCGAAATTCATTTCTCTTTAATAAAGATTTTTTCCTGGGTTTTAAATTATCCCAGCGTAGTAATTGATTGTTGATAAAGTATGAAATATGAGTAAGATGTAATGAATACGTAATAAATGAACTAAAAAAGGATGTAATGAATATGAAGTAGACGGCTAAGCAAGCCCGAGAAAAGAGTAAAAAAATTAAAATTATATCATCGATGCATGTCTCAGTCTGGTGAACAATAATTATAATAATAGACACGCTACTTCCGAAGAAAATTAAATTATTTAATACATACATTAGTAGTTTGTTATGATTTTATTTAAACGAGCTGCGAGGTAGGCTAGGGGTAAAGTGTCTTAAAATCGATAAGGAACAATTTTAGATTGTATACTATTGTAATTTATGGACACATCAGAGTGTTGTGATACTTATTATAACTGGGTATGGCTACTTTCATTATCCTACTTTCTCTCTTATGTCCGCTTGATATTATCTGACTGTGTTTAACCTTCCTCCTAAGCTTTACTTACTTTGCTTAACTTTACCGAAAAGGGGGGATTCATCTCATCGGAGTATATTGTAAACTGAATCTATATAACGAAGATCACATTGGCCAGTGACTTATTTTCAAAAATCAACCAGCATATGCACTTGATAGATGTAGTGTTAGTTGCAGTGTTAGTGTAATTTTATGTGATCTCTTTTTGGATTAGAGCCATGTGGTCACGACAGGTTGGTTCTTACTAAATATTTTGAAAAATGTAATTCTGTGAGGAGAAATTTTGTGATTGTGACAAGTGCATTTTTGGTGACTGTATAGTGTACCGTGATTCTGGATACTTGGAATCTTTTTCAAAATAATAGGATTTATGAAAAATGGTGTATATAGATTTAAAAAATTATTAATAATTTGTGTGGCTAATAAAATAATTCTTTGCTAGCCCATCATTAACGAAAACAGAACATATTTTGATTCTAGTTACAAAACCAAATAAGTTTATTCGGTATTACTGTTTAGTCGGTACATTTAACATAAATAACGTGATATTTGATACAAGATATATAAACCATATATAAAAAGTTTTAAGTAATATTTTTAAGAGTATTTTGAACGTATATTCACACATTTTTTAAAATAATGTGAATTTAGTAAATTCAGAAAAATAAGAAATTAGTAATCAGCCTTCTCGGACATGTGTACTCATAAGGGTGCAGAGAAAAAATATGTAATTTTTTATAATTAGTAATACCTACCATTTGGGTTAAAATGATTTGATAAACAAAAATTCAATTCGATCTAAGAATATTTTGAGGATCAACAGCTAAATGAGAAAATGAAAAGGTAAATTTTGGGGTTTTAACACTTTTCAAATAGGCAATCATATCGTTGAGGAAATATAGTCGAAAAAAGACATATTGTGGAGGGACTAGCAGAGTAAAGCGAGTCATCGAAAAGTTTGCCGATAAAGCAGATAAAGCCGATAAAAGCAACCTTCAAATGCTGCTGCTAGTCTCCTCGTTCCTTAATTTTACTATGTGTATTTCCTCAACTATACATATAGATTCAGCAAATGTAGTTTTGACAGTCCTGAGGTAAGAGAGTGCAATGAAGAAACCAAAGAAATTCGGAAAAGAACGACGGATGTAGTGCTCCCAACACGTTCCATACTTCATGAAATCTTATTTTTATCACCTTGTCGTGTATCAACGCAGAGCATCGGCACCTATCGCTTCTAACCTCGACCGCATCGTAGTGTAGTCTTTTTCTAATTTCTCTGTTTTATTTCTTGCACTCGTTGAACGCAGGATTCATATTTCAATCTATTAAAATTGATAACACAATTCCTAAACCGATGCAGATAACATTAGGTGTACCCCAGGGGTCAATACTCGGGCCGCTCCTTTTTTCTCTTTATCCAACTAAATTTCATAAATATATTAATCACTGTAAAATGCTTATGTATGATGATACACAGCTGTATCTATCATTTAAATCAGATGAGTTAAATTTGGCGGTTTCTTAACTTAAATTTTGAATTAGAATCGATTTTAAAAGCTTCCAACAACCACGCTTTAACTATAAATGCATCTAAAACGAAAGTTTTATTATTTTGCATAAGTAAACTATTCCAAAAGTATGTCAATATTGTTAAGCTTAAGTTGAATAATGTCGAATTGGAAGTAGTCACTGAAGCAAAGAATTTGGGATTCTGGATGAATAATTCATTTAGATATAAATTGTACATGTATTTGAATGTATACAGAAGGCCTACAGCTGTATGTGATTGATGTATCCCCATAGATCATGTCTGAGCATAAGAATAAAAACAATTTTTTGTGAAACGATTGTCCTGTTACAATTTTCCTACTGTTCCTGTGTTTATAATTTTTGTTTAGATTTTGCATATAAATATAAGATACAATAAGTCCAAAACTCCTGCCTTCGTTTCATTTTTGGCATAAAAAAATATGATCATATTTCACATAAGCTTAGAGAGATACAGTGACTTAATATGCAAAATCGTGTTATTTTACAGTCCCCAACCCCATTTCATTCAATTATCATTAATAATAAACCTAGCTACTTTTATGACAAATTTATAACCCACTCACATATACATAATATCAATGTCAGAAATAAGAACGCATTGACTGCTCCATCACATAGAACAGCACAGTTTGAAAGATCTTTTACATTCAACATTTATAAAATTTACAATGTATTAGATGATTCTCTAGAAATCCTTAAAGTTTCCGCTTTTAAAAAACATATGCGAGAATGGCTACTTAAATAACAAAATCAGACAAACTAATTAATCACTTTAAGATAATCACTTTAGATTATTCGTCCACCTCTATTAGTACAGTAAACGAAGGAAATGGCAGGGAAAATTTTGGAGAGTTTGGGATATTTGGACTCTCTATGTAAAAATATGCGCTGATCACGAAAAAAATACTAAAAAAATTCCAAACATGTCGCAGCATGTTCTTATATATATATTTTTTAGCAAAAAATGCAAATAAATCATAAAATAAGCATTTTTTAAAAAAAAATACAAGAATAAGTATTTAAAATCGCAGTTTCCATATGTCCATGGTATTAGATTTGCAATTTTACTTCCACGTCCAGTGGTCCATAGGCTTGGAATGTCATTAAACGTCGAGATTTCAAGTTTGAGTGAAAAAAAATTTTCTGTCTGTCTGTCGGTCTGTCTAACTTTTTTTGTGCGCACGTTTACTCTGGAACCGTTTGAGATATTGACTTGAAATTTGGTACACATATGTACTTTAACGAGATCTAGTACTAGATTATATTTTCATCTCGTTCCGTCGAAGGGTTGGTGGGTAAATTGGGGTAAATTTGGGGTAAATAGGTAAATCAAGCAGGTAAGAGTCCATAAAATTGGTATTTAGTATATACAAGAGAAGCTAAGGTCTCAAAAAATATTTTGGCATTAGCCACCCCCATTACCACCCCCACCCCATTATTAAAGGGGATGAAAGAAAATTGTGATTTAGTGTGTGTACAAGAAATAGAAATCTCAAAATATTTTTTTACTCCATCCACCCTCACTACCACCCCCTATCACCACCCCCACCTCACTACCGATGTGGGGTATCGTTGTATGGGTTTTTGGGGTAGAGAATTTCAAATATTATATTATTGAAGTTCCATAAACAATTATTTCCACATACAAAATTTTTTCGTTGTGAGTGACTTGGATAGAAAATCTGGATGTGGAAGTAGTGATTCCTTGGGCAGCGGTTTTTCCTTTAGTGTTCCGGAAAAATGGAAAAACTAACATATAAAACTAAAGATAAAATTGCAAATCTAATTGCATAGCCATATGGGAAATGCAATTCTAAACACTTTTTGTTCTTATAATTTTTTTGAAAAACGCATAGATAGCGAGATTATTGAGGAAAACTATATAATTATATATGTTAGTTTTTCCGTTTTCCGGAAAACTAAAGGGAAAATTGCAAATCTAATGCCATGGTCATATGAAAAATGCGATTTTAAACACTTTTTATTCTTGCATTTTTTGCTATTAAAATTTATATAAGAACATGTTGCGACATGTTTGAAATTTTTTTAGTATTTATTTCGTGATCAACGCATGTTTTTACATAAAGGATCCAAATATCCCAAATTCTCCAAAATTTTCTCATTTGGCCGCAATTTTGAGCTTCGTTTACTGTACTAACAGTATTCATGTTAATTTGGGTATTGTGTCTACTTATACAAATATTTTAAATTTATTTTCAATTTATCATTTGTTCGGAGTTAAATGGAAGAGCAGATTTCATTGTTTACACTGCAATCTGAATTTCGCTCCGTGATTTTTTCCTTATGTTTATATGTACATGTTACACTAGTCCTACTATTTATTTTATCAATTTGAATTTGTTTTGTGATATTTTGCTCAACTTTTTGTAAAAATAAGAAAAAATAACAGACAATTATTATTATTATTATTATTATTATTATTATTATATACAAAACTACATTTGCCGAATCTGTATAGTAGAACTCCCTGGGTCCTCCAAAATTTCTGTCGCCTCGACTATAATTTCTTTATGACACCTCGCCGATGTAAAAATATGTATACAAAAGTTTTCCAAATAAAATATTTTTTAGTTATAAGGAAATTTTAAATTTGGCCCTAAAAATTTTGTTTTCACCCAATTCTAAAATTTTAGGGATAAAATTAAAGTATCCATCCATCCAAGTATCCAACTAAAAAATATTTTATTTTTAAAACTTTTATTTACGCATTTTTACAATGGTAAGGTGTAAAAAAATATAAATGTTTATTTGAAAAATGGTAAAATGCAATAATCGACCTCTTTTCTTATTTTCAAGGACTTTGTGAATCTGCAAAATAATCGATCGAACTGAATTATTTTTCTAGATCATTTTGAATCAAAATGGTATCTACTATGTAAGCAAAAATATTTAAAAAAAAATTTGGGTGTAGAGTGTAGGGACTTACGTTGAAAACTGTTAGATAAATATTAAATATTCGGAAAGAGAATTGTATGCTTCTTATTATATTTACAAAATTGTGCAATTTTTTTTAGAAAAAAAAAAAAATACATTTCCGGCTGAACCGGAAATGATATTTATAATTTATATGTAATTTTCTACTTCCCTCCAACAGTCAATTAAGGAAATACGAGAAATCCGTCATTTTACTTAAAAAACTACATCAGAATGGCATTTGAACCATAAATTTATCTAAGAAACTACCGAGAAAATAGAGGGTAACCTATTAACTGATACTCTTTGTATATTCAGTTTCCTAGGGATTAAAAAAACAACCCTCTCATCCTAATAGTTCGCGAACTACGACCACTCAAAATAGACGATTCCTACTCATTTTTGAGCCCGTTTTGCAAAGAACTCTTTGCAATTGCACCCAAAGTAAAATGAGGTAATTAATACCGTGTGTGTAGTCGCGGGCTAGGCATGGGGAGTAGAATTACAACATCGCGTGTGCCAGCTGGCTGAAATGAAATAACAGAGCTGGAATGCTCCATTGATGGACGAATTTACGGCTGCCGGTGTTGTCATATTTCTCGTGCTACGTGAATGTACATGCCTAATGGAAAATTACATGCACGGTATAAATATTAGATAAAAAACTGAAAAATAGAATATTCTTACTCAATAGTTTTGAAAGTATTCTCAAAGAACCCTAATTTTTTTATTTCTTCAGCCCGAAAATTGTAATTTTCAGATTTTTTGACCTCGATGATCACGTAAAACTAGTCAAAAGATGAGTAAAAGTACAGTCAATTTGTTTTAAATATACAGAATCGGCAGATGGAGTTTTATATATCTTGTGATAAACGAGAGCAAGAAAGAAACAGAGAAATTAAGAAAAGTAAGACTGATGTATTGCGCCCAGCATATTACACTGCACACTTCGTGAAAACTTATTTTTATCACCTTATCGTGTGTCAACGTAGGACATCGGTACCTATCGCTTCTAAACGCCTATGCATTGTAGTGGGAATATATACTTCTTTCTTTTCCTAATTTATCTATTGTCTTTCTTGCGCTCGTTTATCTCAGGACCCATATATAAACCTACATTTGCCGAATCTTTATATAAATCAATTTTATAAAACTGCGTAGTTTGGAAACTACTACGAGAACATTTTTTTTTATTCTTCACAGAATTTTACCTCCTATTTGTACGGGATCAAACGGTAGAAAATAGACTACTTTAAGAGGTCTTACAGCTTACATAAATGATCACAAGACACATGAAATATAGGAAACCAATTATACACATTGCACAAACAGGAAATTCCCTAAATCCATTGACGTTTTAAAGTTTAAATGAAGAATAGTAATTTAATATGACTGTATTATTATTAGTTTATTGATCAAATTTAAAAAAGAGCAAGAGAATGATAAGTTTGTTTTTAACAAATTTAAATGGGAAATGCCTTTTATATGAATTAAAAAATATTTGCTAATTCAAAATAAATAAATAATCTTTATTTCCATAGACAACATGGTATAAATATCTGAATCGAACAACTCACAGTTAATAAAATACAACTACATAATAAAAACTGTTTTAAATGAATTTTATCGTATTTTAAATCAAGAAATTATCTGTTTGAGCGGAAAACTTTAGTACCTGTAGACTTTGATTCATTCCTAGTTAAAATAGTTCATTTTCGCTTGCAAAAGTAGTGTCCATCAGTTTAACTACTACATATTTGCGATTTGAAAATGTGTAATATGTCAGAAAATTTTCTCATGAATAATTGTTCCATGTATTTCTTCTTCATCACTGTTACTCACTACAAGATAACATATTTAGCTGTGAAAATAATTGATAATTACGCATATAATCATTCAAATAGTTCAAAATTAGTGAAAGAGAACTCATAATTATGCAATACCAAATAGAACACTACATCTGAGGAGGATCATTACAAAATGAGTCTTATCCACTTTTAGTCATATTCTAGTTAGCGACGTGAATTAATTCTTTACACTGCTTTAGTCATATTTGCATATGCCGATTGCCATCCTATATAAAATGTGCCTAAAAATTAGGTGTTTTTCCATAATAAGCCTTATCCATCAACTATGCTATTTCAAAATGAATATAATCCAATTGGACCAGTCGTAAGGACGTATTTGGATTATTTGATTCAGCATATTATGCAGGGAGTGCAAATTAATTAGTTTTAAATATAAAAACTTCGTTAGTTATTTTGGACTGGATTGGAAAACAATTCATGGAGAACTTTGAAGCTACGAATGATTCGAATTAATGTAATTCTTTGGCAGAAGACAACGAAAATTTTCATGAGTCTGTTTTAGAGAATCCAAAGATCTTAGAATTTAAAGCCTTTTATTTTTATTATATCGCTCTTCATATCATTTTTACGACGTAGTTGCATAAGAGTTTCAAACATATTTTATTTTGACATACTTACTCAAATAGTTTTTCAAAATGCGCCTTATCCAGTCTGTCGCTCCAAAATGCTTCTTATCCAAATTTTATTTTAAAATTTTGAGAATACAGAGCATAAATGATTTAAAAGACTTGTGTTTTATTGATCTATTAATAATACTCTTTTATGGTAAAATCTAGCAAGGAACAAAAAGATGTGTTAATAACGGAACGCGTTTTTTTTCGATTTCCTGTAATTTTCGTCTAGTGGACCAGACGCACTTTGAAATGATCTTCCTCATCTAAAACATGATAAATTAAAAGAAGTAACTAAATTTTAAAATGCGTCTGCAATATGCGACGCAAGATATTTAGTTGAGACAAACAGTTGAACCATTAGCAAATCTTTAGATACAACAGATTAAAATATCCCTAGTATGGAAGGCTAAAACATAACAAATCTCATACCCCAACTTAAAAGAAACTAACAGGTCACGTGCTGCTGTAAGGCATATCTAACAGCATCACGTCATACGTCGCCATTGCCTGTTAGGCGCACAGTCTCGGCGAAGCTTTTTCCCATCAGCTTCTTGGTGATATCAGCCTACTACGATTTTCTTTAATCTTACTTTTTGCTTTTAAGTTTGATGCAATATTTAAAAAGATATATTAATTTGTTTATGGCGAATACTAAACAAATGCAATAAGAAATGTATTAAATGAAAAAAAAACAATGTGACCTAAAAATTCAATGATCTAATTTCATGTTTTTTTAGCACTTTCGTTTCATGTTTTTGAAGAGTGTAAGGAATTTGTGTACTCAGGGAAACGGCTGAAAGTATATTTGTTATAATCTAAGTAATGTGCAATAGTACAATAAGAACTTAAAGCTCTATATCTACTGTAAAAATAGCAACATTTAACTATAATTTTCATTTTACTATTATCATTACACATATTTTACATAGAAAAGAACTGAGGAATGAACTCATATAAAGCTCATACAATAAATACTATGCCCATCCGCTTTAGCAGAAATCACGCATATTGGAAATCAAGAAAAATAAATACTAACTTGAGGAAATATGTGAAAGTAAAGCCCTCGGGTTAGTATGGAAGATCATTTTAAAGAAAGTGCTAAAAATATGTACATTTTTTACCTAAATCTGATGCTCAAAGGAGAAAAACTGAATGTATTTTTAATTCCATATAAGTATATAGCACAGTATTGTTCTATTGTGTAAAATTTACCTACGAGACCATTAACTCTTAATGTACAGGATGTCTGCTGTAGATGTACAAATATTTTGCAGGATGACATGTTGGCCCAAAAATAGTGAAAAATCCTTATAATTTTTTTTTAACTGAAACGCATTTTTGATGTAGCATTAATTAGAAATATACAATGTTTTCAGTTTCGACAGTACAACTATACGCAGAAGACGGAAGATACAAGGATATCGCGCACACTTCTGGTAATAATAACATGGGTTTTACAGTGTTGCAAGACTGCTATTGAAAAATAATAAAAGTTTTACTCTTACCTTGTTTAATCAGTCCTTAAGGATAGGATTTTGCAGAATGAGAGGGAAATATGCGTTCATTTTCGGTTTATCATAAATATTTAAAAAATCATAAATGGTATAATCTTTAAAATAGTTTCAGATACTTCCCATTGCTCTAACGAATACCACCATAAACAGTTTTTATCATAAACTTTGTATATAGTTAAATGCCATACTCTAATAATGAAATTAGGAACTATTTTAAAACTTTGCTAATGTCTCATTATCAATACAATAAACATAATGAAAAGGAAGATGTAGGTCGCAAGGAGACACTGAACTTGGTTCTAGTTTGTCCGGAAATACTGATCTACACAATATTTTATATATACTACCTGGCCTGAAAAGATCATATTTCTAGAAAATAAGTAATATAAGCAAAACCATTGGAGTAAAGCAAAAATGTTATAAGACTTTTTTGCTTCTCTTGGGTCCAATATATTTCCATGCAAAATATTTCTTCGTATACACCAAGTATAAACATTTTTGTGTCAACAAAGTTGAAAATCCAATAGGAAAGAACTTAAAATTTTTCATTAACTGGTATTAGCAGCACCCAAACAAACATCAAACCTTGTATAACATATAGTATATAGCATATAGTTTTGGAGAAAAAAATAAAAAGAAATTTTAATAAAATTGGTTGAGAACCTCTGGTCAGATAGTAGCTATAATATTAACTAGGTTAGTAATGGCTGTCGAACTAAACCAAGTTCAAGGTCTCTTGGTGACACCAGATAAATGTCACCCGACATATTTAAATACTGGTGCCGTCTTGTATGTATAGGACTTCATTATTTAGTTAAATCAATTATTTTATACATATCACCTAAAAATATTTTGCGTTATTCCAACCACACTTATATTATGGTATCATTGTTTGGTAGGGATGGTGGGGGAGTATAACAAATTGTTACATTATGTTTACAAGATTGGAATTTCTTTTTTGATAAGGCGCGAAATAGGCTCGCTGCGCCCCTCATGCCTGGCGCGCCCCTAGGCTACAGCCTAATGGATAATCCAGCCCTGCTGGTTTTGTTTAAGTAAATTTTAAAATATTAAGTTAAGCAATAAGTATTATTTTACATTTTACATTTTATATTAGCTTTACATGCATGTTACTTTCAAACTAAAAATTGGTTTATTATTACATTTATTTACGAATGCAGGTTGCTGCACAGTATAATCCACGTAACCTGCACGTGGATTATACTACCTTCCTTTATGAATTTTTCTGTTTATTTACCAAGGGATATATTACTTCCACATCCAGTGGAAGTATAGTAACGCAAAAAAATTTGAACATTTTTATTATCCCAATAGGCTTAGAATGTTATGACACATGGAGATTTTAAGTTTGAGCAAAATGAAAATTTCTGTCTATCTGTCTGTAACTTTTTTTTTGTGCGCACGATTACTCTGAAACTGTTTAAGGTATTGACTTGAAATTTGGTAGACATATGTATTTTAACGAGATCGGGAATTGGATTCTATTTTGATCTTATTCCGTTGAAGGGTTGGGGAGTAAATGGGGGTAAATAGGTAAATCAAGCAAGAGTCCATAAACCGGTGTTCAGTATATTTAAGAGAAGCTAAGGTCTCAAGAAAATTTTTGGCATTAGCCACCCCTACCCCATTATGAGAGGGGGTGAAAGAATGTACGCCGTTCTGCCTAATTGTTTTGACCGGGGCATGCCTTAGCACAGCTTTTTGTGCAAATTATGGAAATGTAAAATCATCCATTAACCGACAGAAGCCAAAAGTTCTCAAACTTTACGTAGGTAATTGTTAAAATCTTTGACCTGTCAATTTTATTTTTGTTTATTTAATGATATGAAACTAATTACACCGTGTATAATCGTATTTCTGATGTTCTTTGTTCCTGGCTATACCTTTGGCTGTAAAAAATCAACGTTGAAATATGACTGCACTATATCTTTTGGCTTAAATATTTCTGGGACATTTATTATTTAAGTGTACATATTTGAGACTTTTCACCATTTTTATTATCATATATTAATCTAATATATTAATTTACGTCTACAATAGATAAAAATGTATTTAACACGAGTGTTTATAAATCACATAATCCGAGCAAAATAATCACTTTTATAATTCCTTACAAATTTATTAGACTTGCGGCTCTGTAGACACGCAAGACAAGAAACTCACGAAACATTAATTATTAATTTTACGGGAATTAAGTTTCGTGCATATGAACATTATTTTTTATGTAGGCCTAGTTAGCTTCGCGCAATTGAATATCTACTTAGTTACGGTTGATGAACAATCAAATTTGGGAAATTAAATTAAGGATTATTATACCTATTTGCTTTGATTAAATAGGTATATTACAACCAGATAATTTTTTGTGTGCAGAAATCCGCTTTATAACTCGCTAAATTCAATTATCAGATAAAAATGCCTGTGTCTGTATGTGTGTATGTGTGAAGAAGATTAATTATAAATACGATAGCTTCTGTTGGACTTATAATTTTTATTTTTTTGACATATCCGTTACCTAGCATGGTAGAATACTCCCTTTTGAAATTTGGCCATATGCGTCATACAGAGTGATCGCCACAAGCGTCATGTTTTATATAAACTGTGTTTTGTTAGTTCAAAATGTTTGGTTTTTAATTAAGCACACAAAAATACGAAGATGTACAAGATATCTACTACTATGTAGTTTCTCTAAAATTTTAGGGAGCTGCTTTATAAATATTTTCCTCTTATTTAGACAACAGGACACAAATTGTAAAAATGGTTGGTGCAGTTGAAAGTAATATTTGTGATATTAAACAAGGAGTTTCATAGGGGTCAATTTTGGGACCACTTTTATATAATATTTGCTAACGATGCGGTTAGTCATCTACAAAAGATACCAAATGTTCATGTGATCTGTTATGCTGATGATACAAACATTCTAGTTACCGGCAACAACCTAATTGACGCAAAAGAAACCACTGAAAGAGTTTATCAAGAAATCATACATTGGTCTCAAAATAATAACCTCTTTTTAAATAAAACAAAGACAGTTTCAATACAATTTTCATTGAATAATAATTCCGAAAACCTAACTCTTTTTAATGGTACTGACTGGGAAAAAAAACTTGTGTTGATAGTATACTCTTAGATGTTATTTTTGATAAACACTTACAATGGACTCGACATATCGAAAAATTATGTATAAAGCTAAGAACAAGTTGTTATGCTCTAAAATTTATGTCTAAACATTGCAGCCAGAAAATTCTTAAAGTACTCTATTCAGGCCTGTAGCTAGAAAGTGCTTTCAGGGCGGGCAAACAATTTTTCAGGACGGGCCCGTAAAAAAAGTCCGAAAAATTTTTTGATGAGCGGGGGGAGAAATCCAGAAAAAATTTTTGATGAGCGGAGGGAGAGAAATCCAAAAAAAAATTTTTAATCCAAAAAAATTTGAAAATTTTTACCCAATCTCTTTCAAAATATTAAGAAGACAATTAAAATTGCCCCTATTACGATCACCGTAGGTCGGGCGAAACTTATTCCAGGACGTTAATTTTCATTCGCATCTTAGGTACGGAATTGTAAACTGGGGCAATAGTTGTAATGTGACTAGGGTATTTTCCGAGGGGGCAACCGCTGAGGGGAAATAGTGTACAAATCGGAGGAATTAGGAAAGAATTGAAGGTATTTCGGAAGGAATTATTAGGTATTAAGGGAATTACAGGGGAATTTGGAGGAAATAAATATTATTACGAGGCATTAGAAGTGAATTAAGAGGAAATAAAAGGTATTAGGAGGGAATTAGAGCGTAAAAATATTGAACTAGAATGTTTATCTTGAAGAATTACATACCAATTCTTATATAAAGGACGTCAGTCAGCGCCGAGATTAGCGCTAAAAATATCTAGTAAAGGAAAAGTTCAGTAATATAACGATTTATATCGGACAAAATTCATAAAGTTTTGAAAATTGGTAGAAATGTTAAGGATAGCATAAGAATTACTAAACCGAAAAGTTCCCACCCCTAAATAGTGTGCTTCATCCCCTAGGACGCCGTTTCCACCCCTCATTTTGAGGTTTTCTAGATTATCTCGGGAACGGATCACTTTTTGATCAATTATTCCTTATAAAATTCTCTATAAAAAACGTCTCTACACTTTTCCTAAAATTAATCGTACCGTGGGAAATAAGGCGCACACATAAGGGTTGGTTCCGGTCAACACAATAAATTGTAACCTTTACTATAATCTACTTTAAAGTTCAATGCTTAATGCTAAAGCAGTAGCTACTAAACTCCACCTAAAATTATAATAAATGTACCACTTTCACCATCTCACGTCTATAAAATAACGCGATTTTTAAAGAAGCGAGAATATTGTATAGTGTACTTGTTTCCACGCCACCCTAGTGGTAAAGTACTTGGCGTGTGGTGTCCCCTGTAGGCCGAATCCACTAATTATCAAAAGGTTACCCACGTTAATTAATCTTCATCGTCTTCCATAGACTCGACATTCATGCATGCTTGTCCGTGGTAATGGTAACACATTGTGGAGCAACGTAAGCCTGCTCTTCTGCAACTGCACCTGTTTTCGCACCTTAATTTACATGAACAAGAAATTAATGTTAAAACAGATTCGGGAGCCGGTTCTTTTGTTGTCATAGTTCGGGTTAATATACCGCCAACTTTTTTCCATCCCCAATCAGTAGCTTCTAGCGCAACGTTTTTCCATGTTTGAATTTGGTAAAAAACGCGATATGAGTGTTGCCGAGCAGCAGCAGAAGTTGTTGGTAGTTTTGATAATATTACAGTATTGTTCGCTTTACCAACAAGTTTGTTAAATGAATCATGAATCTGTATACATCTAGACTTCTTTCTGTGGAGGTAGAGTTGTATAAAGCTAGAACAAATCGCTCTCCTACGTCTACAATTTCTCCATGACTAGCTTTTTCATTATTAAAACTTTGCACGATGTCTTGTAATACTTCAATAATATACCAGTTAAAATTGTAATATATTGGACAAGATTCATAAAGTTTCAAAAATTGCGTGCCTCATCCCCTAGAGGACGTCGTTTCCACCCCCATTTTGAGGTTTTCTAGATTATTTCTGGAACGGTGCATTTTTTCCATAAGAAAACCTATATACAGAATTATTCCTTATAAAATTCTCTATAAAAAACTTCTCTAAACTTTTTTCCTAAAATTAATAGTACTTTGGTAAATGAGACGCAAATGTAATCAGCGCAGGTCATATAAATCGCTGAATATCCGTATGGCTATTTCCAAAGCTGTCTTTACGCGAAAAAAGTATAAATATCTATACACCACCACAATGTAAAAAATTTCAATTTCTCCTATTACATCTCAGACGACCCAAGATAACTGCATTATTTTAGAGCTTGATGTAAACGCTGTTACTGTTCAGAGCTGCCAATGTGCGGGATTTTACGCAAAAACCAAATTTGAAAAAAAATCCATTCTCCCATTCAAAAGTTACAACAGTGTCCCTATTGGCTGAGCGCGGCCTGGTATACAATATTCTCGCTTCATCAAAAATCGCGTTATTTTATAGGGGTGAGAGGAATTTATTATAATTTTAGGCGGACTCTAGTAGCTACTGCTTTAGCGTTAAGTATTGAACTTTAAAGTAGATTATAGTAAAGATT
Source organism: Rutpela maculata (assembly GCA_936432065.2). Lineage (NCBI taxonomy): Eukaryota > Metazoa > Arthropoda > Insecta > Coleoptera > Cerambycidae > Rutpela > Rutpela maculata. The sequence goes on from OW386294.2 coordinate 62,138,334, forward strand.
ACAATTTATTGTGTTGACCGGAACCAACCCATAAGTGTGCGCCTTATTTTCCACGGTACTATTAATTTTAGGAAAAAAGTGTAGAGACATTTTTGATAGAGAATTTTATAAGGAACAATTTTGTATATAGGTATTTTTATCACAAAGTGCACCGTTCCCGAGATAATCTAGAAAATATTAGGGTATTAGGAGGAAATAAAGGTATTTGAGGAATTAGGGGAATTACAAGGAATTAAAGGGGAAATAAAGGGTATTTTTCTAGACTAGGTATTAGGTGTACAAAATTTCGCCAGCGGTTGCCCCCTCGGTATTTTCATTACAGAAATGTGCAACTAAAAATTTAAAAATTTTGACAGTTGCTGATCTATACATGCTTGAGGTGTGCTCATATGTTCATAAACATAAATCAATCTCTTTAAGAAATCAAGTGAGTAATTTACATGTCATTTACATGACACTAGAGCAAATAATTTTCTACTGCCTGATTTTCATAGAACTGCTATGTACCAGAAAAGTATTCTTTACCAAGAGGTTTATAATTCATTCGATGAAGATGTTAGGTCTTCAGGTAGCATGCATATTTTCAAAGATAAATTGAAAAAAATATTACTCGACAGAAATTTCTTCACAATTAATGAATTTTTGCAATTTAATATATTTGTTTTATATGACCAACTACAAGATGCCTTGTATGTTCATCTGATACATTTACATATTTTATTGTATTGTTTTTTTCTGTTAACTGTTCGTTAATTTTTCTTGAGACGTTTTCTACATTGATTTTATTTTATACTTTTATTTGTATATATTTTTTTTTCAATGGAGACATAAAAACTCTTATTATTATTATTATTTTATCGAAACTGTAATATATCATTACTTCTAAAAGGCTCTGGTTGATATTGTAAGGTGAAACATTGCTAACGGAGGTGCCTGATTTTCTATTTCCCTCTCAGAGTCAGAAATTGGAGATTTTTTTGAACTATGTTAACTCCATAAAGAAACCAAACATGGGCTTGGAAATTTAATATAAAATCTTACAATTTTGACAGAGGAAGGTCGTGGACAACTGATACTGATTTTTAGAGTGTTTGCATCCAGATTGATGTGGAGTAGATCGAGTCGGGTTGCTTTCTATGGTGATTTATCATTATTTTCTTCATTATGGTAATTTTTGGATATGGATCAAAGAAAATAGATCGATTGTGATTAAATTGAGATAGTTTGTATTCCATTATTTTCTATGGTGTTTATCGTTAATTTTAGGTACTTGTTTTACTAGCTTTAACGGTGTTCTATCAATAATATTCTGAATTATGGAGACATAGGATACACTATAAAAATGGTTCGATTGTAGTCAAATCGGGTCAGTTTGGGTCCCTTTGCTTTCTATGCTGTTTTATTGATATTTTTTGGTACGTCTTAAGGTAAATCGATACAGTTAAGTCTGTTAGAATCTCGTCGACGAAAATTCGGCTCGGCAGAATTTTTTTAAGTTTTTTTACCAGGTCCTTTTGTTGTGTTACGAGGAAAGCAGTTTACTGGAAGACTAACCTTTCGTGTCAAGATTGATAGCAGGGTATGATTCTGAAAGAGTTTTCGAAAACATTTTCTAAAATAATTTTAAACAAGGAAGTTTCTAAGTTGTCAAGTCGTTATTTAACACCCCCCTTCTTTTAATTTTAAGATATTAAGTATATATTGGATTCTTGAACTTTGATCTTGCCTATCGAAGATAGGTTTACATATTAGTTTGAACAATAAGAATAAAAAGATATTGTCTCTGTACTCAATCTCAGTGACACCACGTACATGTGAATTGTGCCGTATTAGAGCAAAATATTAATCAAATAGGTATTCGTAGCCGGTCACGCCCAACTGCAACTTATACTAGTTTAAGTATATTCCAGGCATACCAAATTTGTGTAAATTATTTTTTATATATTGGTGAGGTGAGGTAGGGTACCGGTTTCAGTGGCGAGACCTCACAGAAATTATCCCATGCAATCCCCAACAAACAAACATATACAACCCCCAACAATAAACCCCCCAAATCTCCCCCACTACCACTTTTCTTTTTACAACATCCAAAATATTTTTTTCCATATAAAGACCTTTATCAGAATTATATCCTGATGTTTTTTAGTTCTTTCGACAGAAGTGTTGTAGAACAGGTTTTTCCTCTACTTTTCCTTTCTTTAACTTTTAACTCTTATATCACACAGTACATCCTTTTTTCTCCTTTCAAATATCTGAGTACGGCTGTAACAAACAAAGAAACTCGCATAATAATAATAATAATAATAATAATAATAATAATATAATAATAATAATAAATCTTTATTACCATAAATTCGTAACATACAGAACATTGGTATCGTCAAAATATATAATCTAACATTTACATGAAGTTGGAATATAAAATTTCAAAATATCCAGTATTACATATTCTAGTCTAGTCGGTAAATATACTCATTGAATGAGTAAAAACATTTACTTATAAAAAAATGTTTGGTTTTGTTTTTAAATGTATTGTCGCTTGAAATAGTTTTAAGTTCGTGAGGAAGGCTGTTATAGGCTTTAATAGCTCTATAGTGTACATTTTTTTGGTAATTACTTGTGGAATGTGGTGGTATCCTTAAGTCACTGCCACCTCTATTAGTTCTATTACTAATATCATTATTTTTTACAAAGAAATGCATGTTTAATTTAACAAAGTTTACTAGACGGTAGATATACAAAGAAGGGAGAGATAATATGCATAAAGCAATAAAATGTGGTTTGCATGATGTACGATTAGGTAATCCTAACATACATCGGATATATTTTTTTTGAGCTGAAAATAATCTGTGGCTGTGTGAATCCGCACCCCAGAACACAAGGCCATAGTGCAAGTGAGATTGTATATGGGCAAAGTAATATACTTTTAAAGATTCCAGTGGCACCTGTTGTTTTATAAATCGGCAGACATGGGTTGCGCTATTTAATTTAGCCACCAAGCCATCAATATGGACCTGCCAGGACATGGTGTTTTGAATTGTTAATCCTAGAAATTTTGTTGATTTGGAATTTTGTAAAGATTTGGCATCTAGACTGACATAAATGGATTCGGTGTTATTAAAAGTTTTGCTGAAAATCATTAAGGTGGTTTTATCTTGATTTAAGTGAACGGTATTATTTGATGACCAGTCCTTTATTTTTTGAATGGCATTGTTACATTTACTCGAGAGATCTTTTATAGTACCACTGTTTAGTACAGCCGTGCTGTCATCTGCAAACTGGTAAAAGGAGATAAGATTGATAAAAGATGGCATATCATTAACATATAATAAGAACAACAAGGGGCCCAGAATAAAGCCTTGGGGCACCCCTTGCGATATTATTACTTTATTTGATAAAGTATTTGTCTCGGTCTTGTTGCCTACACGGTCATTAAATACAGTTTTTAGTGATATCTGTTGAGTTCTATTGCTTAAGTAAGAATGGAAAATGTCAAGGCATTTTCCTCTTATCCCGTAATACTCTAATTTGTAAAGTAATAACTCGTGGTTAATTGACTCGAAGGCGCCAGAGAAATCAAAAAATATCCCAGCCACTTTCTCTTTTCTGTCAATGCGTTCGGAAATGAAACAGAGGGCCTTGTATATAGCGAGTTCAGTTGAACTTTTTGGCAGAAATGCATACTGATGACTAGTTAGAATGTTGAAATTTTTGATATATGAAAATAGTCTATTGTAAATTAGTTTTTCAAATCGTTCAGGAGGGCGATTAACTTATACAGGGTGGGGCAATAGTCCGTCAGACTTCGACGTCTCGAGTTCTACAATAGTTAGAAATTAAAAAAAATGCAAGTGAACTAGATAAAAAAGTCTATAACCGGAAATTATTTTCGAATATACAGGGCGAGCCAAGACGAAATTACAGGATCAAGTGCCTTTTTTTCCTATGCCTATGTATATCGGTACATTTTCTGAAGCCTCTTGCTAGACTCTATTAAGTCCTATATTATCTCCCAACCACTTGGATGTAATTAATTTTTTTGTTGAAACAATGCCATCTGCAGATGCATATTGAAAAAATCATCAAAGTCACAATTATGGGCTTTAAGACAAACTTATGTGGATACTAGTTAGGAGATATCTAATTAATATTTTTGAATCATTTTTACTTGCTAAAAATGTACAGGGTGGCAAAATATTCTTTTTCAATTAAGAACTTTTTAAATTGAATTATCTCGATTTTTTCAAATGGAACACCCTATATATTTTTCGACGATGTGATGTAGAAATGAAAAACGCACATTTTTTGTAAGTAGTTCCCTATGGCTAGTTGCAACCATTTTCGCTTTATTGGGCAATATGCACAAAATTCAAGAATAAACCTAAAAAATAGAGGTTTCTTCAAATAATCCATTAGAAAAAATTATAATAAGTGCTCCACATGTTGTCCATTTTGATCGACACACATCTTTATGTGCTTTTGAAATGGTTTCTACCGTTCCTAATGATAGATCTAGAAGCAGTTATTATCCTTTCCTGCATATTTTGTACTGTTGTTGGTGTGTCTTTATAAAAAATTTCCTTCACGTATCATAAAAAGAAATCCATTTTTGTAAGATTTGGTGATCAGGTCATTTAGTGGGTCCATGTCTTTCAATTCATTGAAGTGGGTAGGTATTATTTAAGTGGTCTCTAACTGCATTTAAGTAATGTGGTGGAGCACCATCTTGCTGAAACCACGTCCTATTTGGAATCCTTTCGGGAAGATTCACCAATAATTGTGGCAGACATATTTGTACAAGACAATTTATACCAAACTGAGGTTTAGTTGCTTGTCGATTAACGAAAACAGCAAAAAAATGTACCCACTTCAATGGATTGGAATAAATGGTCCCACTAAATGGCATCATTTCAAAATTACATAATGATGTGTGTCAATCGAAATGGACATGTGGAGTACTTATTATAATTTTTTCTAATGAATTATTTGAAGAAACCTCTATTTTTTAAGTTTATTTTTGAATTTTGTACTTATTGCTCAATAAAACGAAAATGGTTGCAATTAGCCATAGGAAAGTACTTATAACATTTTTTTCATTCCTACACCACATCGTCGAAAAATATACAGGGTGTTCCATTTGAAAAAATTGAGAAAAGTCAATTTAAAAAGTTCTTAATTGAAAAATCATTTTTTGCCACCCTGTACATTTTTAGGAAGTAAAAACATCAATTAGATGTTTTGTAACTAGTATTCACATAAGTTTTTCTTAAAACCCATAATTGTGACTTTGGTGATTTTTTCAATATGCACCTGCAGATGGCATTATTTCAACAAAAAACTTAATTAAATCCAAGTGGTTGGGAGATAGTCAATAATAACATAGAAATGAATAAAGGCTACAAAGAGACTTCAAAAAATATACCGATGTACATAGCATTCCATTTAAAAAAAAGCACTTGATCCTGTAATTTCATCTTGGCTCGCCCTGTATATTCGAGAATAATTTCCGGTTATAGACTTTTTTATCTAGTTTACTTGCAATTTTTTAAAAATTTCTAGCTATCGTAGAACTCGAGATATCGAAGTCCGACGCACTGTTGCTCCACCCTGTATAATAATTCTATAAACTCTCGAAAATTTCTGGCCTAACATCGGCAGGTTGAGCCGCTTCACGTCCACGTGATGTAAGTAACGTCTTAATTAAAATACTATGATTATTAAACTGAAGTAATGAAATAAAGGAATATAGTCCATGATATGTAAATTAATGGCGAGACCTCGATCGGCGAAGTTAAGGCACTCCGGGCGAGTTCGGCACTTGGATGGATGACCGTATCTCGTCTCGCCGTCCTGGATAAATGTTGGAGTAGCATTAGCTAAACTTCGCCAGGACGTTAATATAAATAAGGCAATTGAAATAAAAACAAATGAAATAATATATTTGTTACGATCCTAAGTATTTTTTACTTTAGATCAAATAAGATAATTTTTAGCCTTAAAATGTCTTGACTTAGCTCGATAAAGTACGCTCCATTAAATACAGTGAAGCAAACATGTGAAATTATTACTCATATTCAAAAAAAATTAAAAACTATAAAAATATGATGCGTTATAGTCCATCACTCGACCGCAGCAAGGTCCATAAAAATTACGATAAAAATGGACAAAAGACTCTAAAGTAATGAAGAATCAAGTTTCCTATAATAAACTCAGGAGGGCATATTTCTCTCTTGAACAGTTGAGTCGTGAAATGGGTTTAAATATGAAACAAACATATAATAATAATACCATAGCCATAATACCATAACTCTAATGAAATTGTAAAGTGTAAAATCGCCAAATCAACAATTTAATCTATTATTTAATAATTTCAAAAAATTGATGGTCAAACTAGATATAGTTGAGAAAGTTTTCCATCAACAGAAAGTTTTGGTAATAAAAAAATGTAATTTTGGCATGTGTGAAAATACTTCGCAATATAGTAAAGAATTTAATTACTAATATTTTATGAACTATAAACCGCAGATTTGGAAAATAAAATGCACGAGGTACTTGTAAAAATAAAGATTTTCTCGGTCGATACCGTTCTTAAATGTAATTGCTTATAAAAACTGTTAATTTTAGAAAAATAATTAAGATAATTTTGTTCAGAGATATTCCAAAATGTTTCTTGGTGTCAAGCATTAAATTTTTTTATTAAAAAAAATTAAATATTCTATAATTATAAGGCGTTTAAGACATTAATATCATTACCTTCGCATATCTGTAAACTTTTGGACATATGTATTTTTATAATAAATAATATTTCTACTAAAACACGCTAGGTGGCGCCATCAGTGTTAACTTTAGATAAAATGCTCATCAAACAATTTGATCGAAACAAGCAAGAATCTTTTTAAAATACTTTCTAGCCTTTATTCCACCTAATCTTATTTATAAATAAGATCAGGTATCTTAATGTTCACAACTAATACTTATTTTTGCTAATTCCTGAGAAAAAGGAAGTCGAACATGTCATAATGAAGGCGATAGAACCTTTTTGATAGAAAACAATTGAATGTAGGAAAATTTAATATCATCTTTTTAGCTCACTGCAGGAGTGTTAACTATTGCTGTCACTTCGTCACTTCCAGTTCAGCCGAAAATGTTTCGGAAAATAACCATCAAATACGTTTCTGTCTGTCTATATGTATATTCCACCATAATTCGAAAACGTCTCAACATATTTTGATAAAATTTTGCATATGTGTAATGTGCACGAAGGAATGTGAGCGGTAGGAATGTGATCAAAACTGAGGAGAGGTCTTAGGAAAATAGGAGAAGATAATTAGAAGACGCTGGTGAAGTGTTTCCACTTCACCGGAGACATTAAATAATGGGAGAGAATAGCTGAAAAGTGAGAGAAGGTAGTGGGAAGGTAAAAAGAAAGCGGTGGAAAGTAAAGAAGAGCATGCGGATGATGGAAAAATGAGGCAATGTAGTGGGAAAGTGAGAGAATGTAGTCGAAAGACAGAGGAGTGTGAGGGAAGATCGTGATAAAGTGAAGAAAGTGGGAAAGCAGTAGAAGACAGTAAGAATGTGAAAAAATAGTTGGAAAAGTAATGAGGAAGAAAGAAAAAGATGTTACGGAAGTGTGAGAGTGGCTGAGAAAGTGGAAGAGGGTGGTAGGAAGGTAGGGGAAAATAGTGAGATAATGGACCGACGTTGGGAGAAGACGATGGATCTACATGAGTGTAGCCGAAGGCATAAGCCAGTTCTGAAGATGTGCCCAAATTTAATAATTCTTCAGATATGCATATAAACACACACCACAGATAGTAGACAACCCCCAAATCCAAAGCCAAGGCTGTCCGGAAGGGGGTTACACATTCGGAAAAACGCAGACATACATCCACACCCACCGGTGTTGTCAATACCGGGGCTGGGGGTCCAACCTAGAGCGCGGTAGCGAGTCGATCAGCGTATTCGCCACTCAATACGCCTTAACCGATTGGGCTACCGTGCCGGTATGTTTGTTTAATTGCCGCTTTTCTATTGAAATTTAACAATTGAATTTGGGTGTAAATATTGAAATCTCCGACCAACAATTAACAGAAATAATTTTTACTTATAGAGACAAAATGTACCTCTGTGGTGCTGATCGATAACCAAAGTACAAGGTGCATAGTTAGTCAAACGCTCTTGATTAGTGAGTTCCAATTATAAGACGACTGTTCTCACAAACATATTTCCAATGTTTCAACAACAGAACAACCTGCTTTGCACTTCGGTATTAGGTATTAATGATACATCTGATATGTTCGATTGCCCCTAATAAAAGCCATCACACACTTCAGCATAATGCATACCAGAGGAGCATTAAAGAACGTCATGTTTCTTTATATAGTCTGTGATTGGTTCAAAGCTCTATGCTTCTGTGCTATGGCATTAAGCTGAGGTGTCTGTGATGGACTTAAGAAGGCTATCGTATGATTGCATTTGTCTGGAGCTCTAGTCAATCAGTGTCATTAAATACACGTCCACTTCGAGTTTCTGTTTGATATTAAATGAACCAAAAACCAAAGATCCAACAGAGATTTAACCACAGACCTCAGCATTTAGTGATCAATGCCTTAACTGACTAGGCCATCAGACACACAAATACTAATTTGTTTGTTGTTCGGGGATATCTTGAAAACTTTCCTGAAACAATATATTTCGATTACATTTTACTTTTCAATTATTCATTCTGTAATTATTATCATTATGAATTGAATAAAAATACCAGTGAAGCGCGGTAAAAAGTGCTTTATTTCGAAACACGATCACGAAGAATCAATTTATGTAAAACTTTTATCGATTTCTTTTAAATGAATATTTGAGTTTATCGATCAAGAAGGCTTATTTTTTTCAATTTTGAAAAACTCAAAAAAAGTAATGGAAATGCTGTAACTAGAAAGATTCGGGTATTTTATGAGGTCGCTAATAATGAATTTAATGATTAAAAACCGAAATTAAAAATGGAAGATATAATATGGCCCACCAAAATTTGAGAATTGTGCCAAATTTATAAACAAAGAACCTGCAGAAAGTATATAAAAATTATTTCAGTCATGGAATGTTAAGTTTGTCGAACTTCGTATTGTATATTACAAGCTTAAAATATCAATTGCAATAATAGATATCTATAAACAGTTAAATTGAGAAACTGTAGCTATTACTTTTGCTTCAAATTTTGCAATTATATAAAATTTTTGTCAAAGTAATTATTTTTGGGCTGTCCTCTTGCTCCGTCTTTTTTTTATCTTCAACATTCCCTTAAATTCCCAACAGTAGTTTTTTCGTTCTATAACATCTTGTTTTGATTTTACACAGAATTTTCAGAAACAAAATAATTTCAAGAAAGAGTGACCCCAAAAATCGCCCGTTTTCTAGCCCTCGAATTTTGTTTCAAACTAAGTGCTAAATTATTGTTAATAATGAGAACATCCTGAATACAAAATTTCAAGATGAGCGTATGTTTGGTTTTTGAGATATGAGGGATTGAAGTTGTGATATGCGTGATGCTATCAAAAAATACACAGCCCCACAAAAAATGAATACTCATCAGCTATGGCAGAGCAATCAAGATATTCTTTTAGCATTTTTCGACGCAGAATTCATATCTAATATCGACAAATCCGTATATACATTGATTAATTCAGAAGGGCCAAAAATATCCCTTCACCATTTCCCCCATAATCCCACCGTCTCCTCTATCATGCCACTATCTACCAATCTTCTCACTGCCCTCCCTCACCTTTTCACCACGTTTCAATACTTTCACACCAAATTTTTCCCTATTCACCCGCCTTCCTACATATTTCGAGTTTCCTACCATCTTTTTACGTTCTCAATATCTTCCTACCAGTGTCTTAATGTTGGTTGTGTCATTTTCTTAATTTTTCTGTTTCTTATTGGGATACTCGGCCACATTTATTTTCTTCTAAACAATGTCCGTGAAATTTACAAAATAATACAATTTTCCAGTATTTTATTGAAAAATAACCTCCACGGCTGTGACTTTTACGTCAAAGGAGTAGTTAGAGGGCGTTTTTTGACAAATAATGAATAAGAACAAAAATTTAAACAATCTTCCTACCACCTTCCGTCACTTTCCCACTATTGATCTGTTAGGAACTCTCCTTAAAATTGATATATCAGTTTCATATTGCTACCAATATGATCGTAAATTTATAGGATTTACTATTTTTGCACAGATTATGCGAAAAAAATCAATTATATCCGGTATCAATACAATTAAAGATAATTAGCTGTAAACTGGTAAATGTAAAAAGTTATCAGTTTATACCACAACAATAATTACTCCGCCGTTGATGCGTGGAATTTCCGTTCCATGTATTTCTTTTAAGGTATATAGAGATATAATATACAAAGGTATTCTGTGGCCACCAACAGAAGAATAATAATAGTTCTTATACAGAAATATGTTCCAAATAAAAGTAATTGCAAGAAATTTGCAGTCCGGTTTTTTTGGTTCACCGTTTTTAACAGTTTTTTGTCACTTTCTTCTAAACGGAAAGACAAATCAAGAAACATTAGGATCGCAAAACCACATTGTTAGTCTTGCGAGCCTGCAATTTGTGAAGAAAATATTTTAATGTTACAATATACTTTATGATGTTATTCATGGTGCTTCGTAAGTAAGTATAATATGTAATTCCATATTAAAAGTGTCTATAATATAAATACAAGTCTGAGTAATTGGGTAGTCCTAAAAAAACATATAGTTTAGCTGAAATACACATACATAATGGATTAAAATATGATTTAGAGATATGGACTAAAATCGATAAACTGAGCTACAGATTACTGACATTAGTATCACACGCTAGTATATACAGATGATCTGGCTATCATGATAAGAGGCCGATTTGAAAAGACTATTGCAGGGCTCATGCAAAGGGCTCTCAACATAGTTCAGGAATGGTGCAACAGACAGGGGCTCTCTGCCAACCCTGGCAAAACAGAGCTAATGCTGTTTACTAAAAGGAGAAAAGTAAGCGATTTCCCGCTTCCTTCTCTCATGGGCACACGTTTGTGTCTTTCCCGTACAGTGAGATATCTAGGGGTAACCTTGGATTCCAAACTGTCATGGAAGGACTACGTGGAAGTTCAAACGAGGAAAGCGTGCGCATCTTTATGAATGTGCAAGCGCATCTTCGGTCTTAAGTGGGGTATAAGTCCAAAGACTACTCTCTGGGCTTACACTGTTATGGTAAAACCCCTCATTACATACGCGTCACTGGTGTGGTGGCGCTCCCTAGAGCGCTCCACAATTAAGGCTCGTCTATGCCAAGTTCAAAGACTAGCATGTCTAGGTATAACAGGTGCAATCAGGACCACTCCAACGATTGCGATGGAGGCCATTCTTGGACTCACTCCCTTGCACGTTGAAGTGGAGCTTGAAGCTAGGAAAGCAGCAAACAGACTGTTCAAAAATGGAATGTGGAACATGACGGGCCAAGGGCTAGGGCACACAAAGGCTCTGGCTCTACCGGTAAGGGACCAGGTTATTGCTCAATCAGGTGATGACCGGTGTCTCCCCGTCTATTCTTTCACAATTCCATATACCGTCATGTTTCCCAGTCGAGATGTCTGGGAACGTGACAAAACGCATCTCCTGAGTCCCGGTGGTCTGAAATGGTATACAGACGGATCCAAGACTCAGGAGGGAACGGGCGCAGGCATACACGGATGCAAACCAAGGGCTCGTATATCGGTGCCACTTGGTAGGTACCCTAGTGTGTTCCAAGCAGAAGTGTATGCCATACTACGGTGCGCAAGCGAAAATCTCAGCAGAGGTTTCGTAGACAAACATATTTACATATGCAGCGACAGCCAGGCGGCTCTGAGGTCCCTTGCGTCAAACAAGGTGACCTCTAGGCTGGTGCTTAACTGTCGAAACATTTTGGCCGAACTTTGTGAACGTAACTCGGTTAAACTCATATGGGTGCCCGGACACAGTGGTGTGGAGGGCAACGAAGAAGCAGATCGTCTGGCGGGAGAAGGGGCAAAAACTCCCTTCCCGGGCCCTGAGCCAGCCTTCGGTCTGCCAAGGAGTCTGATTCACTCAGAACTGCAAGACTGGGCTGCGGCACAATTTAATAACTATTGGGCTCGAGCCCCCGGTATGAGGCAGTTGAGGCTCCACATAAAGGGGCCCTCGGCTGCCTCTACCGTAAAGTGGTTGCTTGGGCTCGATAGAGAAAAAATGAGACGGATGGTGGGCCTAATAACAGGACACTGTCCTCTGAACAATCACCTACATACAATGAGGTTGAGAGATGATCCAACTTGTCGGATGTGTGGAGTGGAGGATGAAACCATCACTCATATCCTATGCAGTTGCGCCCCATTAGGAGCGTCAAGGTATAGGCTCCTCGAAAGGCAATTCTTGCATCCAGAGGAACTACGGGATATCCCTTGGAACAGGCTGCTCTCCTTTGTGGAGAGCACTGGTCTTTTCTAAGGGATCCTTCACGTCGCGAATGTACAATGGGCCGACGGGCCTGAGTACTGCGGATTTCGACATCTGCTCGCGTTCTCTAATAATAATCACACGCTAGTAAAATTATGCTGTATGGTCTTCAATCTCGACTCAGACACACATGTCTGAGTCTGAAGTCTCCACTATAGATCTTGAAGAGAATTGGTGACAGAACCGAGCCCTGTCTGACGTCTTTGCCAACTTTACATTTGCCGGAGTTTGTGTTGTCAACCTTCACCAAGATAAAGTTTTCTTCATACAGTAAACGAATAAAGACCACAGTTTTTATTAGACGAAACATAAATTTTATACAGACACTTCGTAGGTTTATTGAAGTTTTTATATAACTGTTGAGCATTTTATATAGTATCTTAGTATCTAGCATATACGCAGTTTTTTTTAAAATATGTCAATATTTTCGGTATAATTGCTAATTTTTGCGTATGTATTTTGTATTTTGAGGAGTATTTTGAAAATATATATTTGTGAAAAAAATGTATTTTCGATACAAAATACAAAATACAAATTGTGTCGAAAATACGTATTTCTAATACATCTATCGAAAATACTGCCCAGCTCTGGATGCATATGTGAAAAAACATGTAGACTTGTGTCATATACGTCATACAGGACGATTGCCAGGGGTGTGTAAACTATTACATTTTATGTAAATTGTGTTATATTATAATTTTAGGACAAAATGTTACTAAGGATTTTTGATTAAGCACGCAAAAATAAAAAGATGCATAAGGTATAGAAAATACATTGTGCCTCCCAGATTTGAACAAACTTTACGTAGATTAGGAAATCTTTCATTTAACTTTAAAATGTTATTCAAGTATATGTAATAAGACTCTTCAAAACGAGTGAAAGTTGCAGTCGAGCATTGCCAAATGACACGATAGTTTATGACACTAAAATTTTTATTTCAAATTTGGAATATATGCAAAATAGTATGGTAGAATACTCTCCATTGAAGTCCAATTTCCAGTTTTTTCCAATTGAAAGATAATTTTATTTTATTTTGCTATTGTACATGTCATTATTTATATAGCATTTATTTTATTAGTATAGAATATATAAAATAAGCTGCGTGACAACTAACGCATGAACCGCGCGATGTCATGGGGCGACTAGATGTTATGGCAGAAATACTTCCAGACATGATGCGTAAAAGAATAATTGCAAGTTTCTTCTCATTTGCGTTTTGATTATTGATGTTAACTTTAAATATTGAGACGATTCAAACTTTTGTTATCTTATCATATATGCTGCTGTATATAGGAAAAATAATAAAAAAACCCCATTTAAAAGAGTCATAAGGTAAAAACATTGTTATTGCATAAATGTGCCTGTTTTTCATGGTATACAATTCCTTATCTACTTCCCATTTCCCGGTGGAAGATCGGGAAGATCGAAGATATATATGGTATTGTGGTTGTTAGATTTTCTTGTTTATGGGGCTATTGAAGTCGGGCCATATCTGATATTCAGGATGATCGTCAGAGGCATGTGAATCGTTTTGCTTTATATACATTATATTTTATTATAATTTTGGAGTTGCAGTAGGGCATGGGCGTTATCTATTTCAACAATAAAAATAAAAAAATATTGGCTGCGTACTAAATGTCAGTGGCATTACGTAAAATAGCCCAGTCGTTGAAGGTATTTCCCTCCAAAAACTTGCAAAATGAATAATTTTTTTTTTAATGAGTTCGTGAAAGTGTATAGAATAATAATATCCTGAAAAGTTTACATTTCGGTCGGACGCAGAACATAAAAAAAGCAAAAAAACATTTTTTTTCACCCATTTTTTTTTTTAATTTTGAGATTAAGTCAAGGTAGGAAAAAATAAAAAATACAAATATATAGATCACGTGTTTATGAACAAAAAATATCCTAACAAAATTTATCGCTAAAGCCAAGGTATTTCCGGAGAAAGGATAGTCAAGTAACATTATTAATCGGAGCGAGATCCATGAATACGTCTGATTGTGACACAGAATTACATGTCATTAAATCAGAATTTGTTCAAGCTATATGAATGTTGATTCATTTAAAAGATGGAAATTGTAGCTTTCCGATGCTTTTTTGTTTTAAGCAAGACAAGCAAAGAATGGATGGGAAAAATATACTTATATATACGAGTATTATCACGCCCGAACTCAATTGTCGTAATAAAAAATATAGAAAAAAAATAAAAGCCCTTCAAAAAATTCTTCCTTCATTGAGAACTGTTAAAAAGTATGTACACTTCATGACTATTAGGTTTTATTAAGTTCTATTAACGTGGATTCAAAAAAAAGTATATCTCAAATTATTTTAATTTCCTTGCTTGATGATTTTTTTGCCGACAATTTGACCCATTGGAAAAAATAAAATATCACTATTTCAGAAAAACATGTATACTTTTAGAATGTTCAAACACAAATTCGTTTACTTGTATGCATTTTTTCGAAAATATGATAAATCCCATCATGATCAGAAATAGCGATTTTCACAATTTATCGTTATAACTCTCAATAGTTTTGAATATAAATTCTGGAACTTTTCCAATACATTAACAAATGTATAATGAATCTATCGAATATAGTTGAAATGTGGATAGGTGTACCTTATCTACAAATACAATACAGGTAAAAAGTCATGCGAGTGACGGCGCGGCAGATCTGCTTCGATCCAGCGGATATGTGTGGTGTTTGTGTATGCGTTCATAATTTTTTTTAATGCCTTATTTATATTAACGTCCTGACGAAGTTTAGCTAATGCTACTCTACCACTTAACCAGGACGGCGAGATGAGATACGGTCACCAATCCAAGTGACGGACGGCGTGCTGAACTTCGGCCGATCGAGGTCCAGTCACTGAAACCAGTACCGTACCTCATCTCAATTATGTATTCTCTCTCCATACTCACTATTTATCCTCCTATTCACTAAGAAAAATGTTAAAAATGTGTAATCAGAAAGAGAAAAAAGCTTTATTTCACTCTGCTAAGAATTTTTAGAGGTTCCATAGTATGCATTTAATCGTGCGCTTGGCCGCGCAGAGTGACAAAGTTATTTCACTATTTTTTTACAGGAATACCGTGGCTTTAGCGATAAATTTTATTAGGAGATTTTTTATTCAGAAACACGTGGTCTATCAACCTGTATTTTTTTATTTTTTCCTACCCTGACTTAATTTCAAAATTTTAAAAAATGTTTTTTTTCACTTTTTTTATGTTCTGCGTTCAAGCGAAATGAAAACTTTTCGGGATATTATTCTATACACTTTCACGAACTCATTAAAAAATATAATTAATTTTGCAAGTTTTTTGAGATTTCACTAGGTATTCGCAATCGGCCATGCCCGGCTGAACCTTCTATTCCTTAAATTTTTAATTGTTATAATTTGCTGCTTATTTAAAAGAATGCTAAATCATTAAATTCATTTTAATTAATATTATGAAATGCGCTTTTTGTGCAACTTCACGGAATATATTTTATTTTCAAAATTTAAGGGCGTGTCACGCATATTTTTACCTTGCATATTTAATCTTTTTCTAGTCAAGCTATAGCTCAGTAAATCAGAATTTTAACGTGACAGGCAATTATCGAAGCAACGTTCTTTCTCCTATAGAAAATAGACTAATAGGTTCTAATAGCGCCGAGTATTTGTGTATTCTTGAAAATTAATTAGTTTTATGTCATGCGCTGCAAATTAAACAAACGAAACTTTCCAGCGATGTGGCACACATCCATTTCATTTTATTGCAATTTATTTAAACTGAATACTATATTTTAAATGAATTTGCGACATAATTTTCTTTAACAAATTACCTCCCATTGTATGGAAATACAGAAAATAGTGAATCACTTTTTACGTAACTTTAAGTAACATAATTCAATAAATGCGTCATTTGAGCAAGAGTGAATTTTTCTTCTTGAAATAATACGACATCTTATTGATATTAATGTTCAATTGTTTACTTTCTTTTATGTCGTACTTAAAAAATATAATTGTAATATTACCATACTCATTCTGGTTTTTATTGTAATGTTTTTAATTAAGTTTTCGACTAATAGAATAAATGATATGATATTAATGATATAAATCTGAAGGTTCCTATTTTATTAATTTGTTTTTCGGAATATTTAAAATAAAACGAGTGAGAACCTGGAACTATCTTAATTCGTTTAAATAAATTCTGTATTCAATTAATTATAGATAAATACTGTTTCAGAAAGCAAATCTGCAACACATAAAATCGTGAGAATGGGTAAAAATACAGAGCCTAATAAAAACAATATTATTAATTAT
Organism: Rutpela maculata; assembly: GCA_936432065.2. Lineage (NCBI taxonomy): Eukaryota > Metazoa > Arthropoda > Insecta > Coleoptera > Cerambycidae > Rutpela > Rutpela maculata. The sequence goes on from OW386294.2 coordinate 62,155,165, forward strand.
ATCACTGCCGATGGAATAAAAAAATTATCTAATTTTGCAAATTCTCTTTATCTATTTTTATAAACAACTTTATACAAAGTGTGTACATATTTCTGAGGGTGATATAGAATCCATTTACTATCCACGAACGGACTCCGCACAAAATGAATTAAATTTGACTTTTGGTTGTATTATTTTGTAACAATAGTTTTAAATGTGCTGATCAAAAGTTGTAATGGACGCAACCCATAAAACCCATTGTTTATGGAATTTGCTTCAACTACAGTTCCCAATTATACATATATGGTATTTCACGAAAATAATTTCAAATATACAGGGTTTTAAAAAAAGCAAGGCTAAAAACGTTTTGATGTAGGTCGTAGATGCTGTAAGTGTAATTGTTTGAAATCCATCATATACAGGGTATTCGAAATAAATGTTGAAAATTTAACTGACTTCTCTTACCTTTTTCAAATGGAACACCTGTATATGTTTACATGATAATCTGCAGAATTCAAGTACAATTTTTGTATAAGCGTTACTATAGGAATTCAGAGCCGTTTTTGAAACCCGGCATCGGAGCTATGGAAAACTGACGAACAGTCTAAGAGCTGGTATTAATTTGGTAAGGCTCCCATCTTCCACTCGGTTGCATGCAGGTATAAGCAAAATGAACACTTTTTGTTATTAGGTCCTTGGCCCTACGGGCAGAAAGGATAGGGCAGAGGTCAAAATTTTTAAAGATCTCCCGATCGAAATGCTTGGTAGCACTTAGTGTATGTATTTGACATAGCGAATAAATAAATGGAAGACACCGCAGACCTGTGCGCGCGAAGTTCAAAACAGGGTAAAAAAAAAATAGCCAGCTCCTTGACTAAACTTAGCGAAAATTGTTCATTTGGATCTCTTTTTTTCAAAAACATGGCAGGTAATTCTAAGCAGCCATTTTAATGTTCTCCAAAATGTACAAATTGTGTGTTCAAATTTAAAATTGCCATAATTTATGTCTTCCAATCTCTTGGATAGGTTCATTAATATGTCTAAAAACAATACATATTGATAAAATACAATTTTTTTTTAGTTTGATTTTTTGAAGGGGGGAAAACCCTTTTTTGAAAAATTAAGTTCATAAAATTTCCCAATGCTTGAAATGCAATAATTTTTATTTAATTTTGTTATCTTTTCAATAATTGTCAAAATGTTCTTCGTAATATAAAAATATAATTACTGTATAAGGTGCGGCAAAATATCTATTCACATACTTTTGTTTACTAATGTATGGACTTTTATAATTTTTTACTAAATGTTGAAAATATATTAGTATATTATGCAGGGACCATTTAATGATGGCTATTAAGACACGAGCATGAGAATTATGACATGAGCTGTAGGTGAATGTCATAATGAATGCAAATGTCTTAATAGCCATTAAATGCGAGTTGCAGACACTATTTTTTCTACAACCAATCATAATAAAATAGAAAATTAACACTTTATTTTTGAAATTTATTAATTATAGATTACAATTTAGGAAATATTATGAAAACTAAGCTTAGGAAATATTATGGATTTTTATTTCAATTTCACTTTCACTATCACACATGTTCACTGATTTCAATTGCAAGAACCACAAAGTTTGAAAATTTGCTAGGTAAATAGTAAGTATGACTTGTCAAAATTGATACATTTTAGATGTCAGATGTTCAAGGCAATAGTTGATATTGCCAAAATATTGCTGTGTGTCGCGTTTCTATTGGTTATAAATTTATATCGTAATGGAAAATTTGTATCTTAATGGATATCATTAAAGTACGGGTAGGGGGTGTCTAATAAACGAATTAAAGTATGGGAGTAGAAAAAGTAGTTTATCATCTTGTATCTCAGTGATTAAACGGTACAAATTTTTTTCATAGCCGTTCGTGAATAGGTAAAGGTTCTCTATCGCCCTTACAAGTGTGTGCAGCTCATCATGAAACATCCTGTATATTTAAAAAAGGCATATCTTGATTCAGTGGAATTTTTTGGTAAAAGGTTTTATCACCTAGATGCACAACCGTATTTAACACATGTATTTTTTCATTATCGTTGTTCACAAAGAGGCGGATAGAAGTAACCTGATTAAATTCCTATGTTAACTGGGGTCTTTTGACTAGAAAATCTGTTTGCGTGCCGACTATTTATTCCATGCTATACCACTGTAGACTTTAGTTTGATAAATTTTAATGCTGTTTTTATGTTTTTTTTTAAATCTGACAGCTGGGGGTCTAGATATTTGTCCAAGATAAAATTTAACAAATTTATGCACTTATATTGAATTTTATGCTTCATCATTTGGTTCTATCTTTGTCTGAATTGGTCTGTGTTGAATGGCAAGACGTGGGTATTGGGCAGTTTTAAAATAAAATCGTTGATATGGTTTATTCCATTTCTATATTGCACATCAAAGTGGCTCCAAAAACTGCAGATAAAAATATCAACGTCAGCACCAAATAAACGAATTTGTTTTATAATTGTCATTTCTACAACAATTTTGTTTTATTGCTATTTTATTACATTTATAAAATTGTAATAAAACAAAATAGTTGTATAACGTTTAAATTTTGCTTGTTGGGTTGTTACATGCTGACCAGAGCACTATAGAGCCGTACTTCAAATTTTTGCGTATTACAATGAACACAATAATACTGAAGATTAAAAAATAGTGCTTTCGGTAAATCGAAACTTAATGCCGTTCCTGGTAAATTAAATAATCTTACTCTGCTTTGCTTGTGTCAAGATAGGAATATCTTATACATTGGTAGGCGCATTGACCGTCCTTCGCGTCGTTGACAAGTAAATTGGAAGTACGACTCTGTCACTTTAACGTGGTAGGTGGAATAATAAAGACCGCGCCTTTCTTTTGTGTAACTATATAAGAAGAGATAGAAATCTTATTTCAAAAAGTTGTGTTTCGTTTTTTCTTATTTTAATCATGCCAGAACATACTTTACATAAGAGTATGATGTCTTATTTGTTAAGTAATACATTATACCGTGCGTGTAGCGGAGCGCTAGGCATAGGGAATAAAATTACAACATCGCGCGTGCCAGCTGGCTGAAATGAAATAACAGAGCTGGGATGCTCCGCCCGACGGAGAAATTTACGACAGCTGTGTTGTCAGATCTCTCGCGCTACGTGAATGTACATGCCTAATGGGAAATTACACGCACGGTATTTATTATTTAGTATGGTGTAGAAAAATAAAATATGCCCCGGTCTCCCCTTATATTAGAACGGCTGGCAGCATTGAGTTTTTTATGTGCACTGCATATATGTTATGAACAAACCAAAAGTGTACACAAACTGTTTTACCCAATGGCCCAGGCAGCAGACTGATGTCATTTTGAGGTCACTTAAGACGTCATTTTGACCTCTGGAATGATATAACGGTGACGTAAAAATGACGTCATTATGTCACAGCCCAGCGACGTCATTTTGTGACGTCAAATTGACGTCATTTAGCGACGTTTATCTGACCATATGTAAGCTATTCTTTATTAATTAACATAAATGTATGTTTGAGTAATACAGTAAACCAATTTTATGCAAAATGGCGTGTGAATTTTAAGGGTTCTGGCTCTAGGAGGTCTCCATTTCCCGATGCATGATGGGTACCAAAATGAGCCGCCATGTAATGAATGCACATTTATAATAAGTTTTTATGCTATATCGGCCCAGCAACAGAATCATGATTTTTAACCTGAAAGTTATAAGATCCAGCCAAATCAATCGAAGTTTCTTGAATTAATTTGAACATTGCAATCTAATTATTTATTTTCTATAAATTGATTAGAGTATAAGACAAAGAGTGACTGAGTATTGTCAGTAGTTTGTATGTGGCGCCATATAGGAATAATTTCTGCAACAAACTACGTGATAATGCATAAACTTGTCTAAAATGAAAAAATGACGTCACCAGTACGTCACATCGACGCCTCTACATGACGTCATAGTGTCGACACAATATGACGTTATTAAGACGTCATTTTTCGTCCAATGTTACCAAAAAATATTTAATATTTAGTGTGTTAGTTAAGTTTTTTAGATTTGTATAAATTTATGAACAGTGAAGCAGTGGCACTGTTAGATATTGAAGTTCTTAGAAAATTCTATAATAAGAAAAAAACTTAATATTAAAATAAAAAGAACATTAATGAACTGCTATTATACTAATTTAAACATTATTAAATCTTATATTACATCACTAAACAATTACAGTGCTACTACTTATAAGTTATCAACATTACCACGTTTCGATGTCAAAGGGAGTACACGTTCAATGTCCTACTAACTTTAACCCGTTCTCTAAGTCGTTTCATCCGTGAGAGCATTCCGCATTTTCACATGCGATTTTCTCGAGAACTGCTAAAAAAGTTTCAAATAAACAAGTTGTCTCCGTCCTTTATCTTTGTTTCTTCTCGATGTACTTGGTGTCCATTCGAAAGTTTTCCGCTTGCTGCACTTACCCCTGTAAGTTTGCACATTTTGTCGACATAGCCTTAGAAACAAATTCATATTTTCTACGCGTACTAAAATTCTCCTTCATATTAACACATTTTGTTAAACATTTGAGATTAATTCACTGTTTCGTTCTTAAGATAGAGCGTGCTAAACGAAAAAAATAATTATTTTATTATATTTTCAATCAGAAATGGTCAATGAATTCTCATGATGGTGTTAAATAATCATTTGTAATAATTAAACTGCTAGACGGATCATTATGAAATTAAATAGGTTTCTATTCTTATAGAGTATATGAAGCAATTAAGAATAGTGCCACACATTTAACTGAGTGTGCAATATATAACTTGGCAAGAGTTATTACCTACGAATCCACTTGCCAAAAAGTCATCTGGTTTATATGAGAAAATATGTCTTCTGAATAACTCTATCATATGATGTAGATTGTTAGAAAATGTTGATTCGTGCCCTTATGAACCCGATGACCTTTTGACACTTGTGGCTAGGTCTTACATTTCGGTCTAAAAATGCGGCTGATGGATAAACATCGAATTGTACGCTACTAGTACATACGTTGGGTAATAAATTTGAGTATGAGTTTTCAATACATAAGGTCATATATGTCGTTACTTTTGAAGGTCTCAAAATTGAAACGGAGAAAATCCTTATGCAATTAATAGCAAAATATGTGTACGGGGTGTTTCAGCCCACAACTCTGGTAAACGAAATAAAACTGAGAATTAATCGTAGTTTCTCTATAAACTTATATTGAAAAGCTTTTAGTTCTCGAGATAAAAAGTGGCAAAAACAATATTTTTGGTAAATTGTCTCATATTTTCAAGGAAACAGCTCGTCATGAAGGTCTGCAATCTAACACACAATTAAATATTGTAGGGATATATTTTGTCTTGTAGAACAAACATATTATTCCTGTGGCGTAGAAATTAGGCTTTGCAACCCCTTCTCCCTTATTTCCTACGCCACTGATTTTTCATGAAAATTAAGTACATGTTTTTGTCTTCCAAATATCCCACAACTAACATGAAACTGATTAAACATATGTTCCTTTTACTCTCTTTTGCTTACCGTTTTGCTTTTAGTTATTAGATGAAAATAGTATGTTATTCAACGAGCTGTTACTCAAGAGGATGACGTAAAGTCACACTTTAAAGTAAATTTGCAGAAAATAACAATTGAGATATAGCCTGGAAAAATACAAAGACGCATATTGTATCGGCCATAGCTTTTTTATTTCTTAAGCAGGAGAAAAAATTAAAAAACGGCGTTTAGCTTAATCAATCATCTTTCATTTGATTTCTTAACATTTTTGGCCCTAGTGTTATAGTCTCTGAGATATTTAACTTTTAAAGTAGTATGTTAACTTAAGATCGTTTGGCGCCATTTTTAAAGCTCTACCTCGGAAAAAAAATACGAGGATTTTAAAAACTGTTGCTCGGTTTATTAAGTTTTCCTCTTAGATTATTTGTTTTTGAGCTAGGAGTTATACTCTTCAAGTTATTCCATAAAAACCGTGTTGAGGCGCCCGTTTTCGCAACCCGCAAAGAAGACGAAACCCGAAATCTTTAAACCCTTAGATCTTTAATACATGAGTTGAAGGGCCATACGATGCCATTATGGAAATAGGGGGAATTGCATTTGATGCACGTCGTAAATCGCACCAATAATTCTTGAATAATGGAAATTAACTCTTGTGATTGATCCTAGTCTATTGAGTAATGAATTATTACCCTGGTCGTGAGTAATGAACTCTATTACTTCAGAAACGAGCATAAATCTTATCGCCTTATCAGCTTAACTTCCTTTCTCCTTAAAAGAATGGAGAAAATACTATATCAACAGATTAGAAGCGAAATCGTTACAGATAAACCACTTCACTTGAAACAATTTGCCTATCAACCTGGCAAATCATCAATAAGTATTCTACATGGCCTGGTCAATGGCATTGAAAAGACATTTACAGCAAAGGAACTGGCTCTGTGCGCTTTCATAGATATAGAGGGTGCTTTTGACAACACCTCCTATGAATCCATACAAAGAGCCGCGGAAAAAGGGAAATACAGTCCCCAACAATCAAATGGATACAATCCATGCTAAGAAGCAGAATAATTACCACAAATATGGGAAACGAGTTGGCCACCGTGACTACAGTTAGGGGCTGTCCACAAGGTGGAGTCTTATTGCCCTTACTGTGGTCAATGATCGTCGACGATCTCCTCCATAAGTTGAGTAATTATGGCTTCAACGCTAAGGGTTATGCTGATGATCTGGTCGTTACTGTCAGAGGCAGGCATGAGGTTATGATATCAAACCACATGCAAATTTCCTTAAACATAATATCTAAATGGTGCTCGTCAGAGGGTCTTAGTGTCAATCCGAGCAAAATAGTTATTGTTCCATTCACCAAAAGGAGAAAACTTAATTTGAGAGCTCCTATGTTAAATGGAACAGTACTGAATTTTTCCTGCGAAGTCAAGTATCTAGGAATAATCCTGGACCAAAAACTTACCTGGAACTCACACTTAGAAAGAACAGTTACCAAAGCAACAACGGCTATTTGGACGTGCCGTAGGCTATTTGGTAAAACTTGGGGTCTGAAGCCGAAAATGATACATTGGTCCTATTCGGTTGTGAGACCCATGGTTACCTACGCATCATATGTATGGTGGCCAAAAACAGAAGAGAAAATAGCACAAGAAAAGTTGCAGAAATTGCAACACCTTACCTGTCTAGAGACTACAGGAGCAATGCGCTCGTGACCCACAGCAGCTATGGAGGCAATTCTGGACTTACTTCCTCTGCATTTTCATGTAAGGAAGGAGGCAGCACTTAGTGCCTTAAGGCTGCATCAGGCACTTAAATTCAGACCAGGCGACCTGGTTGGTCACTTAACCACTCCATTGTATCCACATTTGGATATTTGTAGGTATAGCAAAATTTACCACAATATCCACATATGGATATTTCTATACGAGATAAAAAAGCATTGTATTTTAGTGGTATACAACTCAGTACAGCCATTTAGAGCATGGTGCGGGCCCGTATATCCATCCGTGGATATAATGGTTATTAAATTTATGGCCCAAAATCTTGAAAAATGTAAACGAGTGAAGGTCAGCATTGATGAGGGTGGTGGCAATGCCGCCATAACGAATTGTTAAATTTTGATCTGGTATAGGACCCGATACCTTAAAAAACCGGCTGGAGCGGAAGGGGTTAAGGATTCTGGAGCTAATCCAATTCGAATCAATGACCAAACTCACTGACTCAATGCCAATCAAGCATGACTTTGACTGCCCGTTTGATGTGCTGATTGAAAGCCGTCAGACGAGCAGGGTCGAAGTACTGCGGTTGGAGAAAGAGTCATACATCTGGTACACAAATGGATCCAAGATGGACGAAGGGGTTGGTGTGGGCGTAGCAGAGCCTAAATGCAGGCTATCTAAAGCCCTTGGTAACACCCCAACCATCTTCCAGGCAGAAATCTATGCTATAGATCAATATGCCCAAGAGTGCCTAACTCGAAGGGCAAAGATCTATATACTGTCAGATAGCCAGGCAGCATTAAGGGCTCTCAGGTCCTATACCTTCGAGTCAAAAATTGTCTGAGAATGCAGACAATTCCTCAAGCCACTTCCAAAAAACAACAAGGTTACCTTGATGTGAGTGCCAGTGCTTGAGGGAATAGAAGGCAACGAATTGACTGATAGCCTCGCAAGAAAAGGGTTTGAAGCCCCATTTTTTGGACCCGAACCGTTCTGTGGCTTATCTAAAGGACACAACGAAGGAGGTCCTAAAATGGGAAAAGGAACAGAAGAAGTCCTACTGGAAGAATACTCCAGGCCAAAGACAAGCGAAAAGGTTTATAACCTATCCAACAAAAGAATGCCACAAGGCTTCTTGAACTTGAAAAGTCCGACCTAAGGCTGATCACCGGCCTTCTAACTGGCCATTGCCCCTTGAGATATCATCTCAAGAACATGGGCATGGCAGAAGAAAACAAATGCAGATACTGTGAAGCTGCAACTGAATCTACGGAACATATACTTTGTGAATGCAAGGTACTAATCCGCATTAGGCTAAAGTACATAGAACAGGCGGAATTAACGCCTGAAGACATAGGGAAATTAGCTCCCAGGAAAATCGCAAGCTTTGCAGAAAAGTCTTGGAATCCTGGGCAACAACTAGTTGCAGGGTAATTCACAAAAGACCTTTTAGGTCCAGGTGAAGAAAGGCCGACCCAGGGCCAAGCGACCCATTAAACAATCTACAAATCTTAAACAATCTATTCAGAAACGTATCGATATTAATAAATTATTCAATAGTCGTAGAAAAACTATTTTAAACTCTAATATTGGTACTATATTCGATTATTGCACAAATTGGTTTTATTTATCTCAATAAAAATCGTTGTTCAACAAAAATTTTTTTTACCATCCTGTATACCGAAAATTAAAATTTTTTAATATAGGTTTTTATAGCACACCATCAATAATTGTCAGTCTTCTATCGTTTCCTAAAGCTATAAAGAAAAAAATTGAAATAAATACCCTGTATACTAAAATATGTTTTAATACTACACTGAAGCATGTGGCTAACAGGTGGTATATTTCTTTTTAGAACTAGAAAAAATTTAATTTTTTTTTGTATTTACTTATTGATTTGCCCTGATTGAATTATGAGGAAGATAAAATTTGATTTTCGCCGAAATTGTAGTTATTTATCTGCGGACGTATTAAGCTGACTATACTAAAGAATTTGTATAATGTTAAGTAAATACTATAGGTGCGTTATCACCTGTTTATATGACCTAAGGAGTGCATACAACCTAGTTTTGCCCATTCATTGTTGAATTTGAACTCTCTCGCTGAAATAGAAATCACACTGTGGAAAGTCAGTTTTTATATAAACACACACCTTGTATTATCTTGGCAGAAGCAATAAAAAAATAATCATACCGGTCGAGGCAATTATATCTGTAAGAACTGGAGTCTTACCGCACAGAAAAACTCGTTAAATATGTTCCATATTATGTGAAAGAGTGAATTAAGTTACCAAGAAAGCAAATTTACTTTTAACATATAGTATAAGCAGACTAAATCATGGTAGTAGCTAGAGGGACAAAGATGTATTTGCCCTCCCCTCGGAGCTGCTTTCTGTCTGTTAGTTATTACTTTATATTTGGTTTAAAAATACAATTACTACACCAGTTCGTAAAGCAGGTATACAGGGTGGTTCACATAAAACTCCCAGTGGTACAACTATCAATGTCTAGTTAGTTAAGTTAACTAAGTTGATAACTAACAATTAATTTAGCCAATTGGACATTAATAAACAACAAAGTAGTTGAGATATTGTTTAATTTTTTCGAAATAATACTTCTATTTTGTGGCCAGCTAGATCTCCCGATATAACCTGTCGAATTTTGGCTTTGAGGTTGTTTAAAAAATATTATATATAGAGGGATTGAAAAAAATAACTAGTGGAAGCATTATACTCTTCGCCGATTTACTGAGCTTTTTATATAATTGTTACACATTCTATAGGATACACTTCGCATTTTTCTTGTAAATAATGTTAGTTTTTGGACATTCTAAATTTTGTGATACCAACTTTGTTGTGAAAAAAAAAATATAAAAAAAAATCACGATATGAGGGATCGAACCCGGGATTGCGAGACGAAACTCTTGCCGCTACACCACCATTTCTTATTACTAAAATTGTTAATGAGTGTAATATATACCATTAGAAAATTTATTGTGATTATTAGGAAACACACTTTAGTAAAATGTATTAAAAAAAAATAGTGATAGGAAATAACATTTCGCAAGGTTTCTATTTATTACAAACCATAAAAAAATGTAAAAAATATTTTTTTTAATTTTAAATTACTAATAACTTTTTTATTTACCAATCTATTTTGTTAAAAAACAATAGGGTTCTTCTTCTAGCTAACACTAAGTTACTCTCCAAATTTCAATCGGATTTTTCTTTCTTGAGTTATCGTGCTTACAAGAAACGTGACGGACGGACAGACGGACGGACGGACGGACGGACAGACGGACATTTTGAAAGTTGTTCAGAATTCGTTCACTAACATAACGATATAAAATTTTTTTCTCTACGCGCTATATTTACTGATTTAGAAATGTGCCGATCAAATACAATATACTCTTGGTTTTTGCGAAGAGTATAATAACATAAAAGAATTTGAAAACAAAACATTAGTTGCGTTTTGGACAATAACTCCTGTCATGATTGGAAATGCAACAAATGCTGTAAGGAGGTGTCAAAAATGCATAGATGTCAATGGAAGACAATTCGACCATTTATTGTAGTTTAGTTTTTCCTATTTTTGGCAAAATTATTTTATATTAAAAAAAGTGTCGTTGTTCATAGTTTTCCATGGCCTCTTCGCAAATATATTAGATTTTTCGAAAATTAACCACTTTTTCTAGAGATAAATATGACATAATAATATGATATACCTTCGGATAGCTAATTTAAGTTGTGATCGAATAGTGAAATAATTTATATATTTAAAAAAACACAAGTTATGTCTATACCTCGAAAACTGAGGCATGTATAATTTTCTTCTTATCAGCAACGGATTCTACTCAAAAAAGTGCCTTAAGAATGTGCTACTCGATTTTCGATTCGACACTTGGTAGCCGAAAAAGATATAGCTTAGGACATCTATATTGGTTTTTGTCTATCTACCATAGTTTTAGAGAAAACTCCAAATCCCATCTAATTTGGTCCACCCTGTACACATACTAAATCACAATTTAATTTTTTTCACCCCCTTTAATAGCGGGGTGGGGGTGGCTAATGACAAAAAATTGTTTGAGACTTTAGCTTCGTCATAAAATATTATCTTGGGTATTCAGCAGATAATTTTCAAAGAAACTACTCGTTCCTTTCATATACCATTGATCTAAATCTGACGAAGCTAGAATATCAACAAGAAGTTCCCTTACGAGCCGACTTTTCAACTTCTTTCATACACTTTAGCAAGTGTATCTAACATTCAATATGAAAAACAAGAAAATAACCATTCTTTTTATATACTGCTGATCTAAGTCTGATCATGCCAACATATTATAAGAAACCTCCCTTACGAGGAATTCTTTCTAGTATATCTAGCCCTACCTAGAGGATACTCCATCACAAATAAATATTTGTTACATTTCAAAGTCAAGAACTACTAAAAATCACAAAGAAAATAGGTATAAAGTTTCACTCACATGTCTTAATAAATAAAATGTTTCTATCAAATCTCCCTCAAAATTGTACAATTTGTTTCATTCTCTTTAGAACTCATCAGGAGAGATATATGTTTAATTCAAAAACAAAATTACTATTAAATAATAATAAGAAAATATTTTCATATAAAAAGTTGACAAGTAGGTTCGTAAGGGAACTTTTTGTTCATATTCTAGCTTGTACAGATTTAGATCAATGGTATATGAAAGGAACGAATGGTTTCTTTGAAAATTATCTGCTCAATACCAAAGATAATATTTTATAACAATGATGTAAGCAGAAATACAAAATATCTGTTTTTAAAAACCTTAGCTTCTTTTATATATACACTAAATACCATTTTTATGGACTCTTACTCGCTTGATTTACCTAATTACCCCCATTTACCCCAATTTACCCCCCCCCCCCAACCCCTACCAACGGAATAATATCAAAATATAATCTAGTTCCAGATCTCATTGAAATACATGCGTGTACCAAATGTCCAGGCAATAGCTTAAACGGTTCCAGAGTAATCGGTCACACAACAAAAAGTTAGGCAGACCGACAGACAGAAATTTTTTTTTGCTCTTACTTAAAATCTCGATGTTTCATGACATTCTAAACCTTTGAACAATAAAAATTTTCAACATTTTTTCTGCGTCTTTTGGCTTTGACAGTAATATGTTCGATTCTGTTATTTGTTAATTTATACACCGACCTCAGTATCGATATTAGGTAATAAGGTTCATTTAACTGGGTGACGATAAAATTTTATTTCATAATTTGTAGATTTTTAAAAAAAAAATTTTTTTTTCAACCTTTTTAATGGCCCCTTTATTTGTCTTCTACATAGTAAAATACTCGTCGTTGTGACTTTTTAACCGACTTCATAAAATTTAATTAACCCTTAACATTAGGCTCGTTATCAGAGAATTCTAAAATCACTATGTATCAAATTTCATGTAAATCTGCGAAAAAATTAAATTTTATGATATTAAATTATCACTGGCGACTTCTCCAACTCTCGAATATTTTCGACTTAAAAAATCTTTGACCAATTTTTGCTCACCTTATACTAGACGTAGCTGAAAGTATATGACGAAATTATTATAATTTTTTTTAATCAGATAGAGACTAGTATTCTTTCTTTTAGAGCTACTTTCTGACTATTAGTTACTTTCTATTTCAATGTTTTTTATTTGGTTGAGACTAGAGTCAATATTTTTTCAAATAAAAAAAAAATTAGGTCAGGTCAAAAAAAATTTCGCCTGCGACGGACTTGACACCACAACCTCTCCAGAATTAATTTCTAGCTGCACCACTGGATTAAATAAACACGCCAACGAGTTATTACCATGCATTTAATTATTTAAAAAAGATTATAATATATACTTTTACTAACACAGTTCTCTCTTGATTTATGCAAAATCAGCAATATTTAATTTGTTCCCACGGAACTGCCAAGACTTACCTGTAATAATATCTTAAAGTCTCAATTAAGCCGATAAATTTCACTTCGATATATGAAAAATAATCAGCTGAGTTTGTTTGTCTGTTTTATTACATTTAACTACGTGACTGTTCTTACGACAGACTTGATTGCAAATATGAGATAAATTAAAAACATTAGGTGCTAATTTCGATTAACATAACATAACACACATTAGACAGCCCCTAAATCTAAAATCAAATCTCTCCGGAAATTGCTACACATTTAAACAAACGCAAACAACATCCATTATCTACCGATATTGCCAGTGCCGGAGCTGGAGATCGAACCCAGCACAGTGTAAGTATGCCACACAACCAGCTCTAGATCCCGCGTTACCGTAAATGTTATCAAATATTTTTTAACCCTCGACGATAGGATGGTGTTATGTGTTTAACGCGTATGTTTCTCTGAGTGTTGCTGTCTTAAAACACGTTAGCCCATTTCGATCCCCAATACAGTACAACTTGGATCACTCGTCAGTATAGGTGCCCGTTTTTCAAAATTAGCAAGGTGGCCCGAGATTTCTTAATAACGCTTTAAAACAGCGAAATATGTCAATCAGGTCAGTGAGGTTATGTTGATTATATTTGTCATTTACTTAACTTCATTAAAAAAAAGTTCTTTCTTTTATGATGAAGATGGGTAAAACTTGAGGTTCACGTTAAAAAATATGTTTTCTATTTCTTACTGTTTATTAGGTATGTTTTCTACTTTTAACAAATTTTCAATATTCATTGTAATTCAGGACACGTATTTGATATTTGGCGCCTAAAGTTTCATGCAATAACCATCATATAACCATAACATTTTTGTGACTACATGCTAAAATAGTGGGAGAACTTATTATAACTTGCTGCACCATACTTTTTGGTTAGTTAAACTTACTAGCGAATTCTTCATTTTAGTCATTCTTGTATTTCAATGTGACCTCAGCACGAAACACATTGAAAGGGCGAATCGAATATTTGAAGATTTGATCTATTTAATTTTTTATTCGCATGCACGGAAAATTCAGATGTCATCAGGGGGGCTCTGCCCCCATGACAAGTTGGGCAAGGGGCCTAGACCCTGCAGCCCCCATTGTTCTAGCGCCTATGCTCTTTGGTATAAAACAGATAAATAAATGTATTGTGTCTCGAACTCGCGATTTTTGGATTTCGAACTTAAAGTATAGATTAGGTTGATATGTGAGTGGGCTAATATACAGACCTTCCACTGCGACCATCTGGTCTATTGTGGCTCACTCCTAATTATATTTCACCCAATAGGTTCAGCATATTGATAATGTCGACTACCTTATTGGGTGAGAGATTTTAGAAGTCCTCTGGCAACAGTTGCCCTTTGCCAAAAAGTGAAAAATTGGTTCTTTTTACACCATAGAACGTGCGTTGCCATTTCATTTTCCTCCAAACACAGTCGGCATTCAGCGTTATCCGCTGTTCCAAGTCTGTATATGTGGTAATTCAATTTGCAGTGCTCGTTATATAGGCCAACTAGTGTTCATAGATGTAACCTATTTAACTCTAAAAGTTTTTTAGTTCTTGATTTCAAACAATATGTAATAAATTCCTTTGAATTAATGAATCTTGGTAGTTTTTGCCAGTACTGGTGGATTTTCCTGTCAGTCCAGGGCAAGATGGAAGCATTAGTCCTGGTCCGATAAGTTTCGATGCCGCGCCTTCCCTGGATAAGGGATCAACTATTTCAATGCCTTCCATGCCAGAGTGGCCGGGTATCCAGACCAGTGTCAGCTTGTTATTTCTACCCAATCGGGATAGAGCCTTTCGGCAATTCCAGACCGTTTTAGAGTTGCAACGATATAAACCAAGAGCTTTAAGAGCTGTTTGCTGTCTGAAAAGATTCTTATTGATCATGTCTAGAATGCGTCTGTTCAGGCACCTTTGCACACAGTTCAAAGGCGCGAATTTCCGCCTGAAAGACAATAGCGTTTTTACCCAGGCTCGAAGTTATTCTTACCTTTGCTCGAACTGGAGCAACGAGGAGCAGCAGTAGGCAGCTTTCAGCGAGAACCTGAAGATGGCAGATGGGATTCTGCCGAAACGTCGTTTAGACAACAATGGCTCCAGCAGGAGCCTATCAACTACGTGGGAAAACACCCGGAAGTACACCAACACTTCATATATATATATATATATATATATATATATATATATATATATATATATGTATATATATATATTCACCGCAAAAATTTCAAAATCTATCAGATGAGCGAGATATGGCTCCCTGAAAAGTGGGACATACTGTATATGTAGGCCGCGTCGATCACCAGATTTAATTTCGACAGAATACCTCTTGTGGTATTATCTGAAATAGAAAGATTATACATATATAATAGATGCTGATATGGGGATTCTATTTATTAAATATACGAGATGCTGTTCAAGGAATTACCGTTAACGTGATACAGAATATATTTAAAATCTTTAGGGAGAAAATTGTATTGTGCCATCAAAGAGAATAAAATAAATCGGTCACGGCTATATGCTAATAGTTTCACCATCTTTCCCTTTTTTATCTCTTCTTTTTATTGTCCATTTAATTAAAATAATTTCTTTGGCTGGCAGTTTCTGTATTTTTAATTTTATACTTACCCTATCAAAACGATGCAAAATGAATAGTAATTGTTATTCTAATTTACTGTTAGGCTATTTTTTATATCAATATTCGAATATTCGACGTAACTATTCGATTATACCTATTTATTTAATCGAATGCGGACGAATTTTTTAAAAATCACTGCGCAGAAAAAAATATTTGTTCAGGAATCCGTTTCAAAACATGCCGAATTCAAATATCAAATAAAAAGTCTGTGTGCATATACAGGGTGTAATTAGTTTCATGTCATTAAAAAATTGATAGTGGGGAATGACCAGACAAACAACCTATATAATTTTTTACTCTAGGGGCACAAGAACTGACCTTGGTGAAAAATTTAACAGTTACTTAAAAAAAGTTTGAGAACTTTTACCTTCTGTGGGTCTGTTAAGATTTTGTTAAGAAACATATGTGCACAAAAAGTTGAGTTAAAGCATGCCGGTTAAAGTATCACGTTTTTTGCGCTAGGACAAAACAATTAAGGGGTCTACACATTATAAAACTTGCTGAAGCCAACTTGATAAAATTCCAGCAAATTAGCTGACTTTTACAAGTTCGCACGGCAATCTTCAAAGCATACCGACAAGGTTGGCTCCTTCAAATTGTGTCGTGCGTAGACCTCTTTAGGCTGACCAACGTGCAGGTATAATATGACACGGCGCGCGGCGGTAAGAACAAAAGTAGGTAAAGTAATAAACACTTATACAGTCTGACACGCTTAAGAAGAATACACTTCTTTATTTAATTTAGTAGATATTTGAATTTTGATACAGAGGTAGAACTTTGCGAGCTGCATTTCTTAGTGTAGGTACTTTACTCAAATGTCAGGTGTAACCCCAGCCTACTTCAACCTCGTAAATATTTTGCGTCGCGTTGGAGTTACTAGAAAAAGTTGCTCAGAGTTTCGAGACAAAATTCGACTTTTGAAATTTTTTATCAGTTTTTCACTAGCAACACTACACGATAAATTATTTATTCAACAAAATTCGAACAGGAATTCAAACAATACAAAAAAAGTGTTCGTAAGTAGTCTCCTTCAACTAGCCCACCTTCAAGTATGATGCATTTTTCAATTCTTTTGCGATTGTTGTTGGTACATTTATTTCACGGCAGGCCTGCCTTATTTTTATACACAGTTCTTCTCGATTTCGAGGCCTTGATTTGTAGACAAAAATTTAAAGGTGTGATGTCAAGAGAGCGAGGAGGCCACAGTTTAAATAAACTATTTCGGTCTATCCAACGTAATGGAAAATGTTGATTTAACCATTTTCGAATCAACCGAGAATTATGTATGGATGCACCATTTAACTGGATGTAGCTCTCTTGTCGCACGTGGATGGGTTCAGTAATATCCCAGAACTCATTGTTATTAAAGGAATTAAGCAATCGTTCAGCGTTTAGTGTTGAGAAGAAAAACGGACCGATTATTGTATCACCTAAAATGTCGCACCATACGTTAACTTTTTGTGACAAATGTTTTTGCAATTGATAACCTAATGAGGATTTTCTGTAGACCAGTATCTGCAATTTTGAGATGATATCACCTCATTGGTAGTAAACGTAGCCTCATCAGTAAACATAACTTTCCTTAAAAAATT
This sequence comes from Rutpela maculata, assembly GCA_936432065.2. Taxonomy (NCBI): domain Eukaryota; kingdom Metazoa; phylum Arthropoda; class Insecta; order Coleoptera; family Cerambycidae; genus Rutpela; species Rutpela maculata. The sequence goes on from OW386294.2 coordinate 62,172,619, forward strand.
CCTTCTCTCAAGGTGTGCAAGAACTTTGGCTTGAATGGCCCTATTTTGTGACGAACCAGGCCCCTTCTAATTTTTTCTCCACTCACATTCAATTCTACAGCCCTTTGATGTAAACTCATTTCGGGATTGGCACGAGTTAAAGCTATGATAACATTATACTCATTATATCTTTGATTTCGAACTGGAAGGTCAAATGAGGGACTTTTTAATGCACTTCTAGTTCGATTAAAATGTGCATTTATGGCTGCTGCTGTTTCATGTTGAACAGGATTGCTCTGCGGATGTAGACAATTATAAAATTTTATAATTGTCAGTTTGAAGTTTCAAAAGTGATAAAACCAATATTCTTATTCAGCTAGATTTATAAGAATAATTCCTAATAATACCTGCATAATACTGATATTACCAAATAATAGACATTTCTCTGATAATATCAAATTCATCTGATAATGTTTTGGAACAAAATTGCAATGCTATTTTAAACACTTTAAACCATTGGTTTTCCCATAATACCCTGTATCTCAATAGTGAAAAAAGTTATCAGATTTCACAGTAGGCAGGAATGTGATAACATAGGTATTAAAATAGACAATGCAAATATTTCTAATACTGAGGACAATGTTAAGCTTTTAGTGGTATATTTGGACGAATGCCTAAATTGGAAGCATCATTGCGACACTTTGATATCCAACATTTCTTTTATAGTATACCTGTTCCGAAATATTAGGGGGTTCTATGAAGAAAACAACTTATTAATTTATATTATGCCCAAGTTGATTCACGTTTAAGGTATGATATCTGTTTTTGGGGAAACTCCACCATGTCTTCAAATGTATTTATTGTTCAAAAACGTATGATGTGTATTTGGTATACCGAATACTCACACGTGCAAGGATATCTTTATAGAAAATAAAATTCTTACCTAGCATATATATTTTGGAAATTTGTATATATGTTTTCAGAAATAGAAATAGTTTTGTTTTAAATATTGACTACCATAATGTCAATACAAGACAAAAAAATAAACTCCATGAACCTTGTGCCAGATTAAAAATCACAAGTGAGTTTCTAAGATTTATAGACCCGAAACTATTTAACCGTCTACCGGATGCCATAAAACATGAGGAAAATGAGTATTTGTTTAGAAAAAAACTAAGGTGTTTTCATCAGATATATGTTATTATTCTGTATCAGAGTTTTTCTGTATTTAAAGTCTACTATCATACAGCAAGTAAACATGAACATGTTCCGTTTTTTTGTTTTTTTTTACTCTTTACACTATATTTGACATTTAGTATAAGCTTTTATATTATTTAACTATTGTGTAAAATAGTGTTTCAATGACTTGTCTTATATCAAGCACATGATCAAAAAGGACCAATAAATATTTGAATTGAATTTGAACTTGAATATCTAGTAATAGTACCTCTGTACCCAATTTATAATAATATCTATAATGCCCAATAATACCTAAGAATATCCAATAATACCTAGTAATATAAAGCTGTACACCAAAATACCCCAGCGGTTTACCTCTCGCGGTTTCTTATAAACATAAACACTTCTGACAAAATTTTTATTTGAAATTTGGAAAATATGTGAAGTAGCATGGTAAAATACTCCCTATTGAAATTGGGCCATATCTATCATACAGGGCGATCGCCAGAGATATGTACACTATCATATTTTATATAAACTGTTATATTATAATTTTAGAGCAAAATGGTACTAAGGTTTTTGATTATACACTCAAAAATATCGAGATCTATAAGATATCAAAACTGTTTGACATAAAGTATATCTCTCAAGAACTCTATATTTATTAAGAGATATATCTTATATTGAAATGTTATTGCGGTATTTTTAATAAGGCTATTAAAAGTTATTAAGACTTTTTATTAAGTACACAAAAATACGAAAAGTACAAGATAACGAAACTGTAATATATAACGTGTCTTTCAAATTTGACTGAGCTTTAATTAGATTAGGTGATATTAATTTTCTTTAAAATGTTATTACGATATAGCAAGAGTTACAGTAGGCCGTTGTCGACTGCGAATACCTATTTGAATAAAAAAAAACTACTTACATCTGGCCATGTACTTAATCTCAATGGAATTAATTATGCCTTGTTTAAGCAAAATGGTAATGAAATAGGTTTTCAGAGTTCTTATGTATTGTATTTATTAATAGGAAAAATATTAAATATATTTAATTTCACTTATTTGTAGTAGAGTTAATAAGAAATTAATGGATCATAATTTTTTATTTGATTTTCACTTATTATTTTTATGTAATTAGAGAGTATAAGAATTGATCTTTCACAAAACTAGGCTTAGTATAATAGCAGAGTAGCACACATACGCTATTATATTAATACCCACGTGCAAAATTTCTCTAGTGGGTTTTCCATTATTATTCATGTTTAATCTAAGACGTCACTGATCCCGACTTTGACAGTTTGGAGATAATAAAAAATTGTTACTTTTTATCCTAAAATTGAAAGTATAGCAAATAACATCAACGGGAGACATTCTGTATTTTTTATGAAATCTGTCATATTTATTCGACTTTCTATATATATCTCATTAAATTTTATATATTGCACTGTAACTTTCAAAATAATGGACATACATATTCAGGTCTGTTATACGCTACAAATACAAATAATGAAAATTTTTCAGTAATGTGAATATCAAATATACAAATTATTGAGGGGAAATCGTGAACCGTATATATTGACAACATGTTTCTGAATACATATGCGTATATTTACATAATTAAATAAAATGCTAATAATTATGCAGAACAATTCAATAAAATATATTTAAATAGTGAATGAAAATAAATTTGAACAAGTACAAAGTAAAATAATACTGTACAGGAAGCAATAATAGTAAAGATTTTGAGGAACATATTTAGTATTTAATTTTCGTGACCAGAACTTAATTGTAGATGGGAGATGTTTCGTTCATACCCACTGCATATATCAGACTTAATTGGTCTTAAGTCTATTAGCGTGCTGAAACTTCCAAACCACCAATCATTAAAAATTTACGCTTTTAATTCACTACCTAAAGTTATTTTGGGAATTAAATACGCAGTATAGGATCATTCGGTATTGTGGAGTGTTAAGAAATGTAGTAGATTGTTGAAAGTATATTTTTAATGATTCATTCTATATGTGATGATCATAAAAAAAATCGCTGCTCAAGGAATCAGTACTTCCACATCCAGATTCTCTCACAACGAAAAAAATGTTGATACTATATTTGCACTCCACTATATTAGTCTATTGTCCATGTACTGTAGAAAGGAACTAAAACGTTAAAGGGTTTTTATTGTTTATTATGTTCAATTGACCCCAAGATATGAAAAAACCGCGGAGTGCTACCATTTAAAGTGGTGCGTTTTTGAGATCGAAGTAAAAAGGTTCACTTTTCATATTTTTTTTCTCGAAAACTATGAATTTTTTCTATAAACACGTCAATAGAGAAGTGTGTAGAGAATTAAATTTCTAATTGAAATGACACCTTTAGAAGTCAAAAAAATACGTCCAAAAAACAAAACAAAAAAAAACGAAAAAATGCAATTTTTATATTTTTTTTTAATTTTAGCCTCTAACTATTTTTTGGGTACATTTAGGCATAGACATTGCTGCATAACAAAAAAAGCTGGCATTTTACCCGTTAAAATGAGATTTTGTAAACAGTTTTACGATTAATAGTGACCGAGATATAGCGTTTCAAAGTTTGCAACTTTTAACTTTTTTTGCTAATTTTTACTATTTTTTTTCAAATTTCGTCCTGTAACTTTTTTTTGAGTGAATTTAGGTGTAGACATTATTATATTAAAGTGAAAGCTGACTTTACGCCCGTTGAAATGGTGGCTTGTAAAAGTCTGTACGACAAATAGAAACCTAGATACAGCGTTTCGAAGAGTGTTACTTTTATTAACTTTCTTCCAATTCTTACGTTCTTTTTTAAATTTCGGCCTATAACTTATTTGTCAAATACAGATATTGCTACATGGATTGTACTCGCAGCATGTTTAAATGGTCTGCAATAGAAGTTCATGTGATCAATAGTAACCAAGATTCAGTCTAGATATAGTAGATTATTGTACTTAAAAAATAACTTTTTACATTTTTCCACTTCTAAACTTTATTATATCACGTGTTTTTTTTGTTCAAATAAGTTAGATTAATAACTTACATTATGAAATTATTCAAATGCTGGATTTAACATATTTTCAAAATTAAAGTCGATTTCTTCATCGGCATCTATGTAAACATCGTCTTCCGTTATTTGAGGTACATCAGCGTTTTCACAGTTCATTCCCATACATTCTTTGCAAAAAATGGAGCAATTCATTCCCAATTTCCTGCAACCACACTTTCCTCTGCATCCTTTGGTGCATTTACAGGGTATTTTTTCCAGCAAAACTTGTGGTGCGGGAGGTTTATTTGTCAAAATTGGTACTAGTCCATTTTCTGAACTTTTCCAATCCCAGATGAGAGGATTTACAATATTTCCTTTCCAATGTTGCATTTGCAAGATAGTTCTTAAACCATGATATTTAGCAGCATCAGTTGTTGGAGGCAATCGGGACAATGAGAATTTCGCACCTGTTGAGTACTTCTGAAATAGCTTATAGCGACAGGCCATCAATTTTCATACCGTATAGTAATGTTACAATACATTCAGAAGCAGAACCGATGGCTACTGGCCTTGCATTTTCACACAAAAATTTATTTAAATACTTTTTCAAAAGCAAAATATTCTTATTAATGAAATTCAAGAATTTCTTTTTACCAATACCAAAAAAGGAAGAGGTTGTATCACAGCCACTGAATGCATGGACGAAGCCAAGGTATTTTTGTAGATGATTAAATTTGAAACTATTATGGTTATATAATTTGGCAGTTACATTTCCTATGCTAGGTTTAAAAAAATATATATTTTCATTTTCTTCTGGTAATAATGATAGGACATCTTGACCAACTATAACAACATTTTCTGATTGGGATGCCTTATCTTTTGCAATATTTACAATTAGTACGTCTGTATCCTCTTCAGCTTGCCCAGTCTCAATATTATTTTCTTCAAATTTTTGAATTAAATATGAAATAATTTTTTTTTATTATTTTCATTTGCCAAAAATTTATCAGGTTTTGATAATGGCTTAGAGTAATTATTAATCTGAACTCCTGGCCCAACTTGCTTGGTTCGGCGTAATCTTTCTGCAGATTTCGTAGCTGTATTATCGTAACCACTAGGGTAGCCATCAAACACAACAGTGCAATTCGTGTAAAAATGTTTTAAGTGTTGAATATATTTTTTACTGATTTCTTCAAATGTATCGTTGGTATTCCAAACTATTTTGTGCAATAAAAATCCACCATCGATAATGTAATAAATGTTATAGAGAGAAACATCATTTATAGGTTCGAAAAAATCATAAAGATCCGATTTTTTATTTTTTCTCATGATTCCCTCTTGAAAGATTGACGTTGGATATGGAGATAATTCAAAATCAAAATACTCTTCCAATTCTGAATCAGTTGAATAACAGCATCCTTTTAAATAGTGTATCCGCATCAACGACAACATTGTCTTTTGCTACTTGGATTTTGGAAAGAATAAGGATAATAAGGAGAAAAAACAATACTTTAAACTTCTATTGCAGACCATTTAAACAAGAATGCTGCGAGGTCATTCAGTGTAGCAATATCTGTACTTAAAGCATTTGACAAATAAGTTATAGGCCGAAATTTAAAAAAGAACGTAAAAATTGGAAGAAAGTTAATAAAAGTAACACTCTTCGAAACGCTGATCTAGGTTTCTATTTGTCGTAGAGACTTTTACCAGCCACCATTTCAACGAGCGTAAAGTCAGCTTTCACTTTAATATAATAATGTCTACACCTAAATTCACTCAGAAAAAAGTTACAGGACGAAATTTGAAAAAAAATAGTAAAAATTAGCAAAAAAAGTTAAAAGTTGCCAACTTTGAAACGCTATATCTCGGTCACTATTAATCGTAAAACTGTTTACAAAATCTCATTTTGACGGGTAAAACGCCAGCTTTTTTTGTTATGCAGCAATGTATATGCCTAAATATACCCGAAAAATAGTTACAGGCTAAAATAAAAAAAAAAATTAAAAATTGCATTTTTTCGCTTTTTTTTGTTTTGTTTTTTGGACGTATTTTTGTTAAAAAAAAATATTTTGACTTCTGAAGGTGCCATTTCGATTGGAAATTTAATTCTCTACACACTTCTCTATTGACGTGTTTATAGAAAAAATTCATAGTTTTCGAGCAAAAAAAAAATATGAAAAGTGGCCCTTTTTACTTCGATCTCAAAAACGCACCACTTTAAATGGTAGCACTCCGCGGTTTTTTCATATCATGGGGTCAATTGAACATAATAAACAATAAAAACCCTTTAACGTTTTAGTTCCTTTCAACCCTCTTTTTTTGTACATAGACAATAGCTTATATGGAAATAATTGTTTATGGATCTTTAATAACATAACATTTGAAATTGCATACTCCAAAAACCTATAAAACGATATGCCACATCGGGAGTGGGGGTGGGAGTGGTGGTAGGGGGGGGGGTAATGGGGGTGGGTGAAGTAAAAAAAAAATTGAGGCCTTTGGTTCTTGTACGCACTGTAAAAAATGTATGTAAAAATACATTTATGGATGTAAAAATACTTTGAAAGTTAAGTTAACATTAATTCAATTTTCTATGAAATTATACATAATTTATTTATTTTTACCAGGATTTTCAGGGCAAAGTTAAACATATTTATGATTTATTACATAAAGTAAATTAAAACTACACACATTCATGTATCTTTACTTCAATTAATGTAATTTTCCATATAATTATGTATAAATTACATAATAAAATGTATCAATACATAGTTAATCCGGCAAATTACATCAGTAACGCGCCGGCACATGTGCTCTTGTACACAATAATATGGAATTTTTACAGGAAAGCACGAAACATTTCATACATTTGTGCACCATTAGCAGAATAATCGCTGGCAACAAATGGACCATCGATTATCCATGTAATCGCGATTACATGAAAAAGTGATGGTCCATTTGTGTACTAAACCATAAATATGTTTAACTTTACCCTGAAAGTCCTGATAAAAATAAATAAATTATGTATAATTTCATAGAAAATTTTTACTAATTTTACCTTAACTTTCAAAGTATTTTTACATCCATAATGTATTTTTACAACCATTTTTTACAGTATACACACTAAATCACAATTTAATTTTTTTCCCTTTAATGGGTGGTAATGGGGGTGGCTAATGCCAAAATTTTTTTTGAGATCTTAGCTTTTGTTATACAGTGTGTCCCCGGGTTGTGTTTGCGATAGGTGTAAAATACCAAAAAAAAAATTAGTACGGCTTTCATTTTCTCAAGTCTCAGTCTGCTTGACGTAAAATGGATTTTTACCAAATTTTAGTTAAAATGGGATCTAACTCGCGAAGTTAATCTAAGAAGAAAATAAAAGAAAATAAATCATTGTAGGTAAACTGGTCTTTCTGTTAATTTTATGGAAAAATTTTATTTGGATAAAATATTTGGCATTGAAAGTTAGAGCTATATGCCAACTTACATTGCATTTGAACAAAACTAATAATAATACTACTTAAAGTAAATTGCTTTTTATTTTTTAACACAATTAACAATTTCAACGAATTCAACTAGAAACCTATTCAAATAGTACCCCACCTAAATTACTACATAATTCCACCCTTCTTTTAATTCTTTGTAACTTCTTCTAATTGCTTCAGGAGATATTATTATTATTATTATTATTATTTTATTTTTTTTTTTTCGGTTTCCCGTTGCCGGACAGGGCTTCCGTGGCCTCCGACATCACACGGTAGCCGCGCCGGCTAATTCATTACAGCCACTCTCCACGACCTGTGGAGTTATGGAGCTCATACCGGAGATCACGATATTTGGTCCGTTTTTCCCCCTCCTTCAAAGCGATGTTTGTCTCAGCAGGTGCTGAGAATTCGATGACAAACATCACTTTGTTCTGATGGTCGAGGATGACTATGTCAGGCTTGTTGGCTTGAATTAGCCTGACGGTCGGGAACGAGTAGTTCCAATAAATTCGGCACCTCTCGTTCTCGACAACGGACGATGTAAGGCAGCACTGGTGTTTGTTCTACCCCGTACGAGTGACGTAGATGGTAGTATAGCACTCTTAAAGCCGCGTTATGACGGTGGATGTAGGCCGAAATCGCGTATATCGGGCATGCTGAAAGCAAATGCATCAGCGATTCCGGCGCCTGACGGCAGGTCCTGCAGTTGATATCATTACGCGGCTTCGGTAGACCAAGGTGTTTATTACACCATCCTGACAGGCCACAATGAATCCCTCGGTCTCCGACTTAAGCTCAGCTGACCTTAAAAAGGCGAATGTCAGCCTAGTCGATAAACCCGGTGTTTCTATGTTTTTATAGTACACACCATGCATGGGTTTATCGACATGCTGCCTGAACAGATTCTCCTGTTCGGCAGCTTTTATTTGGGCTTTCAGACGATTTGGCTGAAGCTCGGTGACTGACTCTGGATCAGCACCGCGCCGGCCACCTCGTCTGACGTCGAATACGAGACCAAGTTCATCTGCGGCTCTTTTTGCTGCCTTGAACAATCCTGCGCCCACCCCTGCGATTTCGTGATCTCTCACTAATAGCAGAGGCGGATCCGAGCTCCTGAGGATGTTACATGCCATACTCAGCGCTACTCTGCCATGCATGCACTCCAGACCCAAGAGTCCTCGCCCCCCACCCCCGATGACGTGGGAAGTAAACACGAGGAACGGACGATCTGGAATGAATGCTATGGATATTCATCATCTTGCGGGTATCTCTGTCTAGTTGGCGCAGCTCATCTACAGTCCATTTTACTACCCCAAAGGAGTAGAGCAGAATAGGAATGGCAAGCATGTTAGTGGCAGACGCCTTATTCTTCCCCGAAAGTTCGGAGGACCAAATCTTTCGGAGTAGGCGTCTGTACTTGCCGCGGAGAGACTCCTTTATTTGTTGCACATCCTGGATGTGATGTTGTTGCACACCCAGGTATGTGTAGGTCTCTCCGGCATCCAGATGTCTCAGGATGCTTTCATCTGCGAGCTGCGCATCTTCAGAGAATTCCCCGCATCGCCCTCTCTTGAGGTGGACGACCGCGCACTTGTCCAACCCGAACTCCATACCAATGGCCCGCGTGTACTCCTCGACCACCCTTAGAGCATTTTGAAGTTCACGCTCACCGGAGGCATACAGTTTGAGGTCATCCATATAGAACAGATGATTGACCTTATGCCTCCGGTTGCTGGGTGGGCCACAGTGGTACCCGCGAGTTTGGCGGAGTTCAACAGATAACGGCAGCAGTGAGATGCAAAAGAGGAGGGGACTCAGAGAATCTCCCTGGAATACTCCTCTTCTGAATGCTACCTGCTCTGTCGTAACCCGCTGTGCACCTGATGTTATGGTGAAGCGGGTCCTCCAGAGTGGCAGCAGTTGTTCTATGCATCTCACTAGTGGCTCTGCTACCGCAAGACATTTGAGCAAATGTAACAATAGTTCATGCGATGTTGTGTTAAATGCCTTACGATAGTCAATCCAGGCCATCGATAGATTCCGCTTGTATTGCACAGAATCCTGTGCAATACAGCGGTCTACCAGCAGGCTGTCTTTACAACCTGCCATGCCCTTCTTGGCGCCACGCTGCTCGTATATCTGCTGGAAGACCGGATCAACCTGCCGTAGTGTCCGAGCGTACAGGATACGTAAATATCTTGTAGCCGGAGTTCAGACAGGTGATTGGCCTATAATTCCTTGGGTCGGACAGATCACCCTTTTTGGGAATAAGCACGGTACGTCCCTCGACAAACCAGTCCGGGATTGGCTGCCCCTCATTCAACCACGTGTTGAAAACTCGGGCCAGACGACGGTGAGTGGAAGGAAATTTTTTCCACCACCAGTTGTTTATTCCATCTGGACCCGGGGCAGCGAAGTTCTTGGTGCCAACAAGAGCTTGCTGGACTTCAAAGGTTCTGTGGCAGAGAGCCTCGAAGTGTGCTAGTGCTGGAGTGTTGCTATCGAACGGACGTGTCGTTTCGTAGATTCCTTTCCAGAAGTTTTCGACATCGGCTACAGTTGGTGGATTATCGACAACACGCTGTGGCTCTTGAAATAGGCGGGAAGGATTCGTACGGAACAAAGCATTTTGCTCCATACTTCGTACCCGCCTATTTAGCTTTTTCTTGATAGCCATAAGCGGTCGAATCCTATCTAAACAGTGCTGCTTAATAGTGAACATCACTGTCAGATTTAGAGTATGGTGTTGGCGTCTGAGTCCGGCTGCTGTTCGCCGGACTTTAGGCGTAAATGCCTTGCGAGTGGTTACGTATTCCACCACACTCTGGATTCGAGAAGCGTGTTGTCTGGCCAAATGTATTTTGCCTTCGATCTTTTGTACACGCCGCTTAGCCTTTTCGATACCGCTCGAAACATTGTTTGTCCTCTCGCGGGGAACGAGTTGGCTAGCAGCGTTGTACACGGCAGTGTTGATCTGCCAGATGTCGGCGTCTTCTGGCAATTCCTCATCGATGACAGCGTCCATCCGCGCCAGGTCTTATGGCTTTAGAGTAGCCCTGCTGTTATGGCTAACCTTCGTCCTTAAGTCAACATCGGCGTATCTTCTAGGATGTTCCCCAACAGCTATTTGCCGCGGTGGAAGTGCGGCTGGCACTTCTTCCTGCTGCCGGGGTACCCTTACGCAGCCTGTCCTGCGCAGGAAGGATACTTGATCTCTGAGCTGTTGCTCAGAGAAGGCGCGATGCTTTGAATGCATGTCGCACCAGATTTCGTGCAATATTATTATTATTATTATTTTCACAGTCTCGTTTTTCAACGGTGTCTTATTATTATTATTATTTTTTTTTTCATCACAGCAATAGCTGGTTTGTGCACTCGTGGGAAGGGGCAACCTTGCAAACTTCTCACGGGTGAGCCAGAATCCGGCGGATTGTGCTGCAAGTAGCTAAAATCGTAGCTTTATTATTATTATTATTATTATTTTTTTTTTTTTCGGGTAGCCCGCTGCCGGACAGGACTTCCGTGGCCTCGGACACCTCACGGTAGCCGCGCCGGCATATTCCTTACAGCCACTCTCCACGACCTGTGGAGTTAGTGATTGTAAATACCTAAATCGTGTGCCCTAAGTAGACGAAGGGACCCCAAGATAACCGCCTTCTGCATCTGGCCTGCCAACCATTCTGCCGAATTCTGACAAGCCGGTATGATCTTCAATTCTGAGAGCAGCGAATGCTTCATCCCTCCGAGTACGCCGATTATTAGAACGACCATCTTGACCGAGTAGTCAGCACTTGGAGCTCATACCGGAGATCATGATATTTGATCCGTTTTCCCCCCTCCTTCAAAGCGATTATTATTATTATTTTTTTTTTAGCGAGCTAAAAAACCAGTCACCCTTCTCTGTGGCTCCGACCCTCACAGAGGGGAGCTGGTAGTACCGGTAGCCACTCCCCACGCCCGTGGGGTAAGTGACTACTGGGTCCGGGAATCGCGTGCCCTGAGCAGACGTAATGAACCGAGAATGACGGCCTTCTGCATTCTGCCGGCTAAGATCTCTGCCGAATTTATTATTATTATTTTTTTTTTGTTTCGGATAGCCCGCTGCCGGACAGGACTTCCGTGGCCTCCGACAGTTCACGGTGGCCGCGCCGGCAAATTCCTTACAGCCACTCTCCACAACCTGTGGAGTTAGTGACTGCAAATACCTAAATCGTGTGACCTAAGTAGACGAAGGAACCCCAAGATAACCGCTTTCTACATCTGGTCTGCCAACGATTCTGCCGAATGAGAGCAGCGAAGGCTTCATCCCTCCGAGTACGCCGATTATTAGGACGACCATCTTGACCGAGTAGTCTGGGTACAGCACTTGGAGCTCATACCGGAGATCACGATATTTGGTCCGTTTTTCCCCCTCCTTCAAAGCGATGTTTGTCTCAGCAGGTGCTGAGAATTCAATTACATACATCACTTTGTTCTGGTGGTCGAGGTGGAATATGTCAGGCTTGTTGGCTTGAATTAGCCTGACGGTCGGGAACGAGTAGTTCCAATAAATTTGACACCTCTCGTTCTCGACAACGGACTCAATATCTCCGGGGATGTTAAGGCAGCACTGGTGTTTGGTCTACCCCATACGAGTGCCGTAGGTGGTAGTATAGCACTCGTAAAGCCGCGTTATGGCTGTGGATGTAGGCCGAAATCGCGTATACCGGGCATGCTGAAAGCAAATGCATCAGCGATTCCGGCGCCTGACGGCAGGTCCTGCAGTTGGTATCAGGGACCTCTACACCCATTACGCGGCTCCGGTAGACCAAGGTGTTTATTACACCATCCTGACAGGCCACAATGGATCCCTCGGTCTCCGACTTAAGCCCAGCTGACCTTAAAAAGGCGAATATCAGCCTAGTCGACAAACCCAGTGTTTCCATGTTTTTGTAGTATACACCGTGCATGGGTTTATCGACATGCTGCCTAAACAGGCTCTCCTGTTCGGCAGCTTTTATTTGGGCTTTCAGACGAGTCGGCTGAAGCTCAGTGACTGACTCTGGGTCAGCACCGCGCCGGCCGCCTCGTCTGGCGTCGAATACGAGACCGAGTTCATCTGCGGCTCTTTTTGCTGCCTTAAACAATTCTGCGCCCACCCCTGCGATTTCGTGATCTCTCACTAATACCAGGAGCGGATCCGAGCTCCTGAGGATGTTACATGCCATACTCAGTACTACTCTGCCATGCATACACTCCAGACCCAAGAGTTCTCGGCCCCCCCCGATGACGTGGGAGGTAAACACGAGGAACGGACGATCTAGGATGAATACTCCTATGGATGTTCATCATCTTGCGGGTGTCTCTGTCTAGTTGGCGCAGCTCATCTACCATCCATTTTACTACTCCAAAGGAGTAGAGCAGAACAGGAACGGCAAGCATGTTAGTAGCAGACGCCTTATTCTTCCCCGAAAGTTCGGACGACCAAATCTTTCGGAGTAGGCGTCTGTACTTGCCGCGGAGAGATTCCTTGATTTGTTGCACATCCTGGATGTGATGTTGTTGCACACCCAGGTATGTGTAGGTCTCTCCGGCATCCAGATGTCTTAGGATGCTACCGTCTGCGAGCTGCGCGTCCTCAGAAAATTCCCCGCATCGCCCTCTCTTGAGGTGGACGACCGCGCACTTGTCCAACCCGAACTCCATACCAATGGCCCGCGTGTACTCCTCGACCACCCTTAGAGCATTTTGAAGTTCACGCTCTCCGGAGGCATACATAATGGGTGACCTTATGCCTCCGGTTGTTGGGTGGTCCACAGTGGCACCCGCGAGTTTGGCGGAGTTCAACAGATAACGGCAGCAGTGAGATGCCAAAGGGGAGGGGACTCCCTGGAATACTCCTCTTCTGAATGCCACCTGCTCTGTCGTAACCCGCTGTGCACCTGATGTTATGGTGAAGCGGGTCCTCCAGAGTGGCTGCAGTTGTTCTATGCATCTCACTAGTGGCTCTGCTACCGCAAGACATTTGAGCAAATGTAACAAAAGTTCATGTGATGTTGTGTCAAATGCCTTACGATAGTCAATCCAGGCCATCGATAGATTCCGCTTGTACTGCATAGAGTCCTGTGTAATACAGCGGTCTACCAGCAGGCTGTCCTTGCAACCTGCCATGCCCTTCTTGGCGCCACGCTGCTCGTATATCTGCTGGAAGACCGGATCAACCTGCCGTAAGGTCCGAGCATACAAGATACGAGTAAATAGCTTGTAGCAGGAGTTCAGACAGGTGATTGGTCTATAATTCCTTGGGTCAGACAGATCACCCTTTTTAGGGATGAGCACAGTACGTCCCTCGACAAACCAGTCCGAAAACTGCTGCCCCTCGTTCAACCACTTGTTGAAAACTCGGGCCAGACGACGGTGGGTGGAAGGAAATTTTTTCCACCACCAGTTATTTATGCCGTCTGGCCCCGGAGCAGCGAAGTTCTTGGTGCCAACAAGAGCTTGTTGGACTTCCTCCGGACTGATTGCCGGGCACACTTCTTCCGGCTCTTCAAATGTTCTGTGGCACAGAGCCTCGAAGTGTGCTATTGCTGGAGTGTTGCTATCGAACGGACGTGTCGTTTCGTAGATTCCTTTCCAGAAGCTTTCGACATCGGCTACAGTTGGTGGATTATCGACAACATGCTGTGGGTCTTGAAATAGGCGGGAAGGATTCGTACGGAACAACGTATTTTGCTCCATACTTCGTACCCGCCTATTTAGCTTTTTCTTGATAGCCATAAGCGCTCGAATCCTATCTAAACAGTGCTGCTTAATAGTGAGCATCACTGTCAGATTTAGAGTGTGGTGTTGGCGTCTGAGTCCGGCTGCTGTTCGCCGGACTTTAGGCGTAAATGCCTTGCCAGTGGTTACGTATTCCACTACACTCTGGATTCGAGAAGCGTGTTGTCTGACCAACTGTATTTTGCCTTCGATCTTTTGTACACGCCGCTTAGCCTTTTCGATACCGCTCGAGGGTTTGGTATTCCTCTCGGGGGGCACGAGTTGGCTAGCAGCGTTGTACACGGCACAGTTGATCTGCCAAATGTCGGCGTCTTCTGGTAATTCCTCATCGATAACAGCATCCATCCGTGCCAGGTCTTGTGGCTTTAGGTTAGCCCTGCTGTTAAGGCTAACCCTCGTCCTTAAGTTGACTTCGGCGTACCTTCTAGGATGTTCCCCGTCAGCTTTTTGCCGCGGTGGCAGTGCGGCTGGCGCTTCTTCCTGCTGGCGGGGTGCCCTTACGTAACCTGTCCTGCGCAGGTAGGATACTTGATCTCTGAGCTGTTGCTCAGAGAAGGCGCGATGCTCTGGATGCGTGTCGCACCAGATTTCGTGCAATCGCGCCATGTACCCCCTGCGCGCAGGTTCGCTGCCCTCATAGCAGGTCAGCAAGTCATCTCGAAGTTCCCTTGTCCACTTAAAGCGTCCATGGTCATAGCGTGTGTTGTCATCAATGAGACCGTCCGGTATGGCCCCTCCAACTTGTCTCTGACCCCCATCCGGTTGGGGTCGATTGTGAGGGGCCCTTCCTCTGTGTGGTAGAACCAGAGAAGTGGATCTCAGAGTGGTTAGCCCTGAGATCCACGTCCGACATCTGTCAGGCAGAGTTGCCTCTGCCTGTCCAGGTACACCGCGTGGAGGCTGCCGGTCCGTTTTCTGTTTATTATTATTATTATTATTATTATTATTATTATTATTATTATTATTTTTTTTTTTTTTCACGGACGTGCATCCGGTAGATTCAGATATCACCGGGTCCTTCGTGGACCAAGGTTATATCGGTCGCTGTAGATATTTGCGCACAATATGACAGGTACCCAGTATAGCTGCTTTTTGGGCTACCTCCACAAGCTGTGTATTCAAACCAACTTTTTCTAGATTTTTGCAGAAGTTCCTCTCAACTAAGCCATTTGCTGATATTACAAATGGTATCACATGGACTTTCCTCAATCTCCAGATTATTATTATTATTTTTTTTTTTCGCGTGCGCGATGCTGGACAGTTCTCCCGTGTCTCCGACATTCTCACGGGAGAAGCGCCAGCGAATTATCCACAGCCACTCCCCGCATCCCGCAGGGTTAGTGACTGTAGATGCCAGATTCGTGTGCCCTAAGAAGACGAAGGGACCCCAGAATAACTGCCTTCTGCATTTGGCCCGCCAACCACTCGGCTGACTTTTGGCAGGCTGGTATGGCCTTTAATTCCGAGAGCAGCGTAGGCCTCATTCCACCAAGTACACCGATTATCAGGACGACCATCTTGACCGAGTAGTCTGGGTATAGCACTCGGAGCTCATACCGGAGATCTCGGTATTTAGTCCGTTTTTCTCCCTCCTTCAAGATGATGTTTGTCTCGGCAGGTGCCGAGAACTCGATGACATACATCATCTTGGTTTGGTGGTCGAGGAGGACTATGTCAGGCTTGTTTGCTTGAATCTGCCTGACCGTCGGAAACGAGTAGTTCCAGTATATACGGCACTTCTCGTTCTCGACAACGGACTCGATCTCTCCGGGGACGTAAGGCAGCACTGGTGTTTGGTCTACTTGGTACGAGTGCCGTAGGTAGTAGTACAGCACTCGTAGGGCCGCGTTATGTCTATGGATGTAGGCCGAAGTCGCATAAATCGGACATGCAGATAGTAAATGCATGAGCGACTCCGGCGCCTGACGGCAGGTCCTACAATTAACATCAGGGACCTCCACACCCATAATGCGACTGCGGTAGACCAACGTGTTAATAACACCATCTTGGCAGGCCACAATGAATCCTTCGGTCTCCGACTTTAGCCCTGCTGACCATAGAAAAGCAAAGGTCAGCTTTGCCGATAAACCCAGCGTATCTATGTTGTTATAGAAAACACCGTGCATGGGCTTATCGACGTGCTGCCTGAACAGATTTCTCTGCTCGGCAGCTTTGATTTGGGCTGTCAGGCGATTTGGCGCAAGCTCAGTTACTCATTCTGGATCAGCACCTCGCCGGCCTCCTCGCCTGAAGTCAAATACGAGACCGAGATCATCTGCGGCCTTACGTGCTGCCTTAAATAAAAATGCGCCAACTCCTACAGTTTCATGATCTCTCACGAACCGCAGGAGTGGGTCCGAGCTCCTGAGGATGTTGCATGCCACACCCAGCGCTACTCTGCCATGCGTGCACTCCAGACTCAAGAGTCCTCGGCCCCCCCGTTGGCGTGGGAGGTACACTCGAGGAACGGACGACCTAGGATGAATGCTCCTATGAACATGCATCATCTTGCGGGTATCCCTATCCAATTGGCGCAACTCATCTTGTGTCCACTTAACTACTCCAAAGGAGTAGAGCAGAATCGGAACGGCAAGCATATTAGTTGCAGACACCTTGTTCTTCCCCGAAAGTTCGGAAGACCAAATCTTTCGGAGCAGGTGCCTGTACTTTCCGCGGAGAGTATCCTTAATCTGTTTCACGTCCTGGATGTGATGTTGTTTCACACCCAGGTACGTGTAGGTCTCTCCGGCATCCAGATGTCGTAGGATGCTTCCGTCTGCGAGCTGCGCGTCTTCAAGAAATATCCCGCTTCGTCCTCTCTTGAGGTGGACGACTGCACACTTGTCCAACCCGAATTCCATGCCAATGGCCCGCGTATACTCTTGGACCACCCTAAGAGAGTTTTGGAGTTCGCTCTCTCCGGAGGCATACAGTTTTAGGTCATCCATATAAAATAGATGGGTGACCTTATGTCTCCGATTGCTGGGTGGACCACATTGGTATCTGCGGGTTTGGCGGAGTCCGACAGACAACGGCAGCAGTGAGATGCAAAATAGGAGAGGGCTCAGGGAGTCACCCTGGAAAACTCCTCTCCTAAATGTCACCAACTCTGTCGATACCCGCTGAGCACCAGATGTTATGGTGAAGCGGGTTCTCCAGAGTGGTATCAGCTGTTCGATGCATCTCACTAGTGGGGCAGGTACCACAAGGCATTGAAGCAAGTGTAACAATAATGCATGAGATGTTGTGTCAAATGCCTTGCGGTAATCAATCCACGCCATTGATAGATTACGCTTGTATTGCACAGAATCCTGTGTAATACAGCGGTCTATCAATAGGTTCTCTTTGCAGCCTGCCACACCTTTCTTGCCACCACGCTGCTCGTTTATCTGTCTGTAGACCGGCTCAACTGACCTCAATGTCCTGGCATACAAGATACGTGTAAATATCTTGTAACAGGAATTGTGGCTGGTGATCGGTCTATAATTCTTTGGGTCGGACAGATCTCCCTTTTTGGAAATTAGTACAGTACGCCCCTCGGCAAATCAGCCCGGAATCGGCTGCCCCTCGTTCAACCATGAGTTGAAAACTCGAGCCAGATGGCGGTGGGTGGAAGGAAATTTCTTCCACCACCAGTTGTTTATGCCATCCGGACCCGGGGCAGCGAAGTTCTTAGTGCCAACAAGTGCTTGTTGAACTTCCTCGGTACTGATCGCCGGGCACACTTCGTCTTGCTCTCCCAACAGTGTGTTGCAGAGCTCTCCGAAGCGTGCTATCGCTGGAGTGTCGCTGTCGAATGGACTCGTAGTCTCATATATTCCCTTCCAGAAGGCTTCGACAGTTTCAACAGACGGCGGATTTTCAACAACACGCGATGACTCTTGGAACAGACGAGAGGGACTTGTTTGGAACAGATGGTTTTGTTCCATGGCCCGTGCTCGTCTGACCAAAGATTTTTTAATGGCCATGAGTGCTCGAATCCTATCTAGACAGTGCTGTTTGATGGTTTGCAGCACTGTCCGATTTAGAGTGTGGTGTTGTCGTCTTATACCGGCAACTATACGCCGAATTTTCGGCGTGAATGACTTAGCTGCCGTTATATACTCCACCACACTCTGGATTCGAGACGCGTGTTGTCTCGCCGATTTAATTTTTGCCTCGATTTTTTGTACGCGCCGCTTAGTCTTCTCGACCTTACCCAACACGCTTGCCAGGCGTTGCTGGGGAACGAGTTGTCTAGCGGCTGCGTACACGGCACTGTTGATCTGCCATATGTCGGCATCTTCTGGAAGTTCATTATCGAGTAACGAATCCATTCTTGCCAGGTCTTGTGGCTTTGGGTTAACTCTGGTGTTAAGGCTAACCCTCGTCCTGAGAGTGTCGTCGGTGTACTCTAGGTGATGTTCTTGGTCAGCAGAAAGTTGCCGCGGTGGTGATGCGGCTGGCCCTTCTTCCTGCTGACGGGGTGCCCTTTGGTAGCCTGTTCGACGCAGGAAAGATACCTGATCTCTTATATGTTGTTGAGAGAAGGCGCGGAACTCCGGGTACATATCGCACCACAACCGGTGTAACCGCGCCATGTACCCCCTGCGTCCTGGTTCGCTGCTCTCATAGCAGATAAGCAGGTCATCCCGAAGTCCCCTCGTCCACCTAAAGCGTCCGTGTACAATTGCAATGTTGTCATCATTAAGACCGTCCGGTATGGCCCTTCCCACGTGTCTCCGACCCCCATCCGACTGGGGTCTATTGTGAGGGGCCCGTTCTCTGTCGTCGTCGTGAACCAGAGATTTGAGTCCTCAGAGTGGTTAGCCCTGGGGACCCACGTCCGACATCTGCCAGGCAGAGTCACCTCTACCTGTTGCCCGGGGAGCACCGCGTGGAGGCTGTCGGTCCGAATTCGCCCCCCTTATTATTATTATTATTATTATTATTATTATTATTATTATTATTATTGTTATTATTATTATTATTATTATTATTATTATTATTATTATTATTATTATTATTATTATTATTATTATTATTTTGTTCAAATGCAATGAAAGTTGGCATATGGCTCTAACTTTTAATGCCAAATATTTTATCCAAATAGAATTTTTCCGTAAAATGAACAGAAAAACCAGTTTACCTACAATGATTTATTTTCTTTTATTTTCTTCTTAGATTAACTCCGCGAGTTAGATCCCATTTTAACTAAAATTTGGTAAAAATCCATTTTACGTTACGCAGACCGAGATTGCAGAAAATGAAAGCCATACTAATTTTTTTTTTTTGGTATTCTACACCTATCGCAAACATAATCCGGGGACACACTGTATATACTAAACTACTACATTGTAAAACGCGATCCCAAATATGCAAAACAACAATAGTTGCTATTATTATTAATTTATAAATAAATTAACAAATACATGAAAATATGTTTACATATAAACAATAGTTGAAGTCATTATTTTGTATTTTGTAAGTTTAGCTTGATGTACATGGTGTACCAAAAAACTGCCAGGCAAAATATTTCGGAAAATAATAGAGATATTTGAATATGTATGCCAATTACTAGAATTATAAATTATTTCAGTTTTAAATAAACAGCGATTTTTAATATGCTAAGATGTACTACAAAGAAATGTGTGTTAAATCAAATTTCGATATGTGAGAAATTTCCGAAAATCCAACTGTTTCTTAAATATTTGAGTTTAAATATCGTAATATTTGGGAAACTAACTTTTTTAAATTAAATATTAGATTATAGTTCCTTGGAAAGGAAGTTAACGCGACTCGTGCTATAATAAAACAACCGTTTTATTTATTTTTTGTTAAATTTTCATCAAATGTGGTTTACCCCACCCAGAAAATTTAAATGACCATCACAATTACAATTACAATTCTTATTAATCGATTTACCTTTGTTGTTATAGAATTTACCAATTCAATTAGACAGTATGTGGTTTCATTGAGATAGTACAGGACCACATAATAGTAATAATGTTATAAATTATCTTAATCAAATATGTTAAGAAAATGGATATGTACAAATGGAGGACTCAGGTGCCCAGCTAGATCTTGCGATATTGCCCCCTTAGATTTTTATTTGTGGTTAATTGAAAACTTAAAGAGCCAGAAGAGATGGCAGATATTTATAATAAAGTTTATGCTAATGTTGCTGCCATCAGCAGGAACACAAACTACTAAAGTGTGTAGATTTGAACTGTTGAATAGATTTTCTGGGCATAAATGAAAATGGTAATAATTTTGAATATCTCACACAAATTATTTTTTTTAAGTTAGTTTGTTCTTAGTTTTATAAAAAAAATAAAACCTTGGATATTGATATAGTATTACTTGATTAATATTTCCATTATTGCTGAATTTACTATTATAGTCACATTTGAAAACATACTTCAAACATTATTTTTTGCAATATTTTGTAATAATATACAGTGTCCCTTTTAAAAATCGAAAGGTCATTTCAGATTTAACCTTGCTTAGGTTGTAAAAATATTTTCAAAGGACCTCTCGTTTAAATTAAATATAAAAAAGCGGTAAAGGTATTTACCCAAAACTTCTATCTCTGTTTATCATACTTCTTTCATAATTTTCTTCCTAAACAGTTGTATCAACTGCATGAGAAATATTATTGCTATCCGTCACATATTTTCTTCTTAATTTTTTTTAGGGCGACCACCCTGTATATATTTCATATTTTTCTTAAAACACACCACAGATAGTAGACAACCCCCCCCATACATACATCCACACCCACCGATGTTGTCAATACCGGGGCTGGGGGTCGAACCCAGAGCGCGGTAGCGAGTCGATCAGCGTATTCGCCACTCAATACGCCTTAACCGATTGAGCTACCGTGCCGGTCTTTGACTACATGCGAAATATTATCGTCCTCAGTCACATTTTTGGTTTTAATGTTGTAAGGGTGGCCACCCTGTATATTTTTTTCATATTTTTCTTCTTTGACAGTAGCATTAACTGCCAGAGAAATATCGTCCTCCGTCGCATTTCTTATTTTTTTTTTTTTTTGGTGACCACCATATATTTTTTTTCATATTTTTCTACGACAGTTGTGTTAACTGCATGCTGACTATTGTCGTACCCCGCCACATTTCTAATTTTTTTTGAGACCACCCTGTATATATATATTTTTTATATTCGTCCTATTTGACAGTTGTATTAATTGCATGCGAAATATTGTCGTTCTCCGGCACATTTTTTTTATGTAAGTTTTTTTTTTCATATTTTTCTTCTTTGACAGTTGTATTGACTACATGCAAAATATTATCGCCCTCCGTCACTTTGAAAAAAAATTAAGTAACCACCCTGTATATTTTTTTCATATTTTTCTTCCACAATTTTGTTAACTGCATGCGAAATATTACCGTGCTCCGCCACATTTTTTAATTTTTTGTGTGTGACCACCCTGTATTTTTTTTCATATTTTTCTTCCTTGACTGCTACTGCTACTGCTACTGCCTTGACTGCTGCTTGAGTGTTAACTATATGTCAAATATTACCGTATTCCGTCATTTTTTCCCTTAATTATAAGTTTTATGTACATTTCTCAACGTAACTGTACCCACACTGAGGGAAAAATTTAATAATGGTAAATAAAAATTTAATTGTAACAGTTAAAAAGTTGTGTACTATTTGGGACAAGAGAACACTTTAATTGTACTAGGCAAAATGGAGTTGTTGATCCTGTTTATTTGTCACAAATAAAACATGGCAAGTGAAATTTGTTTTCTATCGTAAATAAATAGTTTATTAGTGACAAAAACTCCCTTTAATTACTGTAGGTAACTTTATTTTGTGTACCTATTAAACAGTTTAATTGCAGGAAGTAACCTGAAATACTACTACAGATAAATATACTTACTGTGGTAGGTAAATAGTACATTTATGGCAAGTACAGGGTGGCCGCGCGAACATTAGAACCTCATTTAACTTCATTATTTTTGAAGTTACGTAAAAAAGTTCAAAAATAAAAGTTATAGAAAATAACACGTATTTTCCAAAAACCATTTCATAAAAACAATTGAAAGTCGCATTTCCTTGATATGAACTTTACTTTTTGTTTTTTATTTTTAAATGGAACACCCCATATATTTTACACCATTTGAAATGCCATAAAAAAGCTTTTTAATAGTATATAAAATATGGTATTTATCTTGAAAAAATTGCCTAATTTACCATTTTACAATTTATT
Source organism: Rutpela maculata (assembly GCA_936432065.2). Classification (NCBI taxonomy): domain Eukaryota; kingdom Metazoa; phylum Arthropoda; class Insecta; order Coleoptera; family Cerambycidae; genus Rutpela; species Rutpela maculata. The sequence goes on from OW386294.2 coordinate 62,195,244, forward strand.
AATAAATTACCGGTGAAAAACAAAAGTATATAATTTAAAGTAAACAATACGTTAGTCATGTCAAAATATTTGTTGGTAACTAATTTCACTATGTTTTAAATAAAATGGGGAATTTCAATGATTGATATACAATATTTTTTGGACTACCATGACTTAATCACGGCCGACTCTAGTTAACATCAGAGTCGGCCGTGACTTAATGGTAACAAAATATAAAATTTAATATCTAGTGTAGTTTTTAAGAAAAATACTATGTTTTATAATCATTAAAAGGCTTTTTTTATGGTCTTTCAGATGGTGTAAAAATATACGGTGTGTTCCATCTAAAAAACAAAAGTAAAATTCAAATCTCCGAAATGCATCGTTGAATTGTTTTTCTGAAATGATTTTTGGAAAATACATGTTCCCATATACCTCTTATTTTTCAACTAACTCCAAAAATAACAAAGTTAAATGAGGTTCTAACGTTCGCGCGACCATCCTGTACATAATTTAAATACTATTAGTAGTTTTACTATAAATTATTTAAGGCTCTAGATTTTCATTCGATCGCTATAAAAATAAAATGAAGATTCGAATTTTGTTTTGCGGCTTCCCCCGAATTGTTTGAAAGTTCAAAAAAATTATTGTAAGCTATATACACTATCCAATATAAAATATAAATTACTGTTAAACTTTTAATTTGAAATGAAAAATAATTCATTATAAATAAAACGCAGATACATTTAATTATAATGAACAATATAAAAACGATTTATATAATTTTAAGTTAGATATATATCTATCCGGTGAAAATGAATCCTCGAATGATTTATACAATTTAGCTACTAAAACTACTATAATATTTAAATAAAGCTGCAAGTGTACTATAGACTTACCTAATGCAGTAAATATCTTTAGAAGTAGTGCATGGACAGTTTGGTCCTTGTAATAAAGCACCTGTACATACCAAACCACATTTAGCAAATGATGAATTCTCTGTTCTCTATGATGGAATGCACCCACGAGTCGATACCGAACGAGACTCGAAGATGCACGAAATAAAAATTTAATTGTCCCAAGTACCTGAATACTTGGATTAATATTAAAGTTGTTTTGCCACAAATAGTAGAGTAGTTGTTACTAATATATATTTTTAGGAAACTTGCTTCTACTGTGGTAGCTTCATATTTAACTACTCTTAAACACAGTTTAATTGGGGCAATTATTATTAAACACATTTATTACCTATTTATTTCTTGTAGAAGAGTAGGTTAATAGGAACAAGTATCTGCTTTTAGAAATGTCACTTTATTTATCTGAAATATTACATCGACTTGTCCGAATTAAAAAAACATTTGTGGCAAATAAATTATTGTTAGCAAAAAAAAGTACCTAGCCGATTTTTCTCAGTGCAGTTCTTCGTTGGCAGTAGCGTCACCTACCTACCAAATATTATCCTTCTACGTCAAGTGGTTTTGTAGATATAACGCTAAAAGACAGACAGACAAACGGAATTAAATGGTTTTAATTTTCGTACTCTACATATTTTGAAACGTGAAAATTCGGAGAAATCTCGGAGGGTGATTTTTTCTCACAATACTTCCTTTCGGTAAGCGAGGGAAGTAAAAAATTACATGGATTTTAGTGTTCAAGAAATTACAACACTTAAACTCAAATATGCCGAAAACGGTGTAATTTCGAAAATTTTTCATATATGAATTGAAATTTCATTAAAAATTAAAATCATTTGACACAGACTACATTCCAAAGTGCTTATCATGGAGATATTTCTTTGAAGCGCAACGCCATCGACATTCTAACAATTTTAAAAATGAAGCTATTTATATATTCTAGTAATTCGCTTTTACAGAATTAAAATATCTCTATTAATTTTCTAAACATTTAGCTGGGAATTTTTGTTGATACAGCTTGTGTAATCTTGTTATTGAGAAATCGGATTTAGGATAAATATATTGATAAAGAATTAAGGGATTAGATTAGAAAAAGATTAATGAAACAAAACAATTCGCAAAACTATTTGAATTAGAGTTTACGATTTATAAATTATCAGACCTCTTTCCAAAATATAAGTTAAACATTATTTCAATTTTATCTTAATATATATTTGTTTTTTTCAGATATTTGTTGCATTTCTATGCATATTTCTGGCATCGCAACAAGTTGCTGCTGTTGTAAATAATGGTCAATCTGCAAAGATAGAAGATTCAAATAAAAGTACTTCGGAAAATGCAGATACTAACAAGTCAAGCTCCAGCAAGGAGGCGGATTCTGTAGCTGCTAATACTGAAGATAAAGCGAGTCGGCGTGAAAGTCCGCAATCACTTGGAAATGCCTACGGAGCACCTTTAGCAGCGCCACCAAATTACTTGCCATCTGGACCAAGTAATAATAATCTTCCTGTACCTGTGTATGGAGTACCTGATACGTCTACAAATAATATAGTCTATCCTGCTCCTCCACCAGATATACCACCACCAGTTTCATTGCCTTTACCCTCTTATGGATTACCATTATCGAATAGTTACGGTGCACCTGCTCTTACTAATTACTTGCCTCCTCCGTCAAATAGTTATGGAACACCGTCCATAAAATTTGAAGGGGCACCTTTGAGTCTACCCAAATTTCCAGGTCCAGTTCGTGGTCCAAAGCCTATTTATGGACCACCTCGTTCACAATACGGCCCTCCTGTTAAACCGTTATTTCAAGCGAAATTTCCTTCCAAATATAAATCTAATTTTGGAAGTCATAAACCAGTAAAACCTTTAAACACGTATGGTCCGCCCTCTGGATACTTTAAAGATAACTATAGTCCGTCGAAATTTAATTTGAAACTAAATAATAATAATTTATTGACAAACGGTAATGGTTTTGATCATTCGAGTTTTTCAAGTTATTCCACCCAACAAAACCTGGGAAGTCATTCGGTTAATCAATATATCGCACCAAATGTTGGTTATGGTGTTCCAAACGTTGGCTATGGCGTTCCAAACGTCGGCCATGGTGTTCCAAATTTGGGTATACAAACCCATTCCAACAATTTAAACCTGCTAAATAATAATGGAAACGGTTTATCAAGTCAATACGGAGTCCCAGAATTACATGTTCAAATTCTTTCAACCAATGCAGGTCATGGAGCTCATTCGATATCAACTCAATATGGAGTTCCGGATGGTGATGTTGTTGGACTCCCAAAACCTCATTATGGACCACCACAACCCTCAGCACATCCTAAGCCACCTCATCCTGGCGTTCCCGCACCACCAACACCCCCAGATATTAAATACGATGGATGGCAACCAATACCTGGATTGGTATCTAGAGTACCAACTGCGTCTTATGGTATTCCTCATGACGATAGCCACGGTGTTTCTGATAATGGATATAATAAAGATTTAATACCACCTCCTCCTACAGCTCAAGGCGACCATCATCAACAGCCTTCTTCAGGTTATGGAGCTGCGGTATCGTTTTCATCAACAAATTCATATGGAGGTTCACAAGGTGGAGTAAGTGATTCTTATAGTGCTCCTCTTAATACAGTTACAGGAGATGGTGGAGTAGTGAGTTCTTCTGGAGAAGAAGTTCATGGACAACATCATTCTCATGTAGGAGCTATAGATATTGATATAGGGCAAAATATTAATGCTGTAAAAAGTATAGGCATTGATATTTATCCTAGCGGTTCTGATTCGCTGGGAGGACAGTCTCTTGACTCCGGTGGGTATACTTTCCAAATTCCTGATACTTACAGTGCTCCCCCTTCTAATTCATATTCACCAGGAGGTCCATATGCTGCAGCCCATTCATATAATAATATTGGATCATCCTCACTGGGTTTCGGTTCTTTTAATAACTTCCATAATTCTCATAACTCCTTCAATTCACATAAGTCCCATGGACATAAAGGTTTGTCTTTATCGAGTTCTGGTAGAGGTCTAATTCCACCCAGTGGAATCTACGGTCTCCCTCCTAGTGGACAATATGGTACTCCACTATTCCCAAGCACACCGCATGGTTCAGCATTAAATGCTTTGAAAATTAATCCTCCAAAACACCCAGTTGTCCATAGAGAACCAGTTCCACCAGGAATATTTGATTCAATTTCCAAACAAACCGGTCACAAACACAACAGCGGCCACTCCAGTCATGGTCACCATAGCTTTGGATCAACCTATTTACCGCCTCCTGTTTCAGATATTCCTAGGCCTACAAATGAATATGTACCTCCCGCTCCTTCCACTTTGTACAGCCTTCCCAACGCGCATTCCGCTCTCTCTTTCCAAAATATTGCACACGGATCTTCTTCTTCAGGACTTCTTCACCAAAACATTAATTTAAATATTGAAGAAGCTTCGGCTTCTGCTTTAAGTAGTTACAATGCACCTTTAAATATCGTGGACGGTTCATATAATCTACCTCAAAGTCAAAGTCATACCCACACACATTTAGGTGGAGAAGTTGTTGGAATAGATCTTTCCCATCCTTCTTTAACGATAGATTTGACTCATGGCAATCCAAAGGGCGGTTTCTCTTTACCGCATGACTGTAGTCTACATAAAACACAATCCTTACCTTCCTTGTCTTATGGCGTGCCGTCTGCTAATAGTTATACTGCTTCTCTATCTTCCCTCAAAACTAATATAGGTGGATTACAAGGGGCTATCGCTTTACCACAGACTTCTTATGGTGTTCCCCATGGAAATTCTGGACCAGCGGTGGATATAAGTTATCAAGTTTCAGAATCTCATTCATCAGAGCCCCATGATAGCTATGACTTAAGCGTCGCGCATAGTCAGAAAGTTAGTTCTGAAGCTAAAGCTAATTCAATTGAAAGTGAATCACAAGGAAAATCTTACGGGAAATCGGTAGCCGAAAGTTTCGGACCTAATAGCGAGTTAATTCAGAGCCAAAGTATAGATCTTAATAATATTGGTGTTCAAGGAGCTTTGGGCAGTTACACGTTGCAAATTCAGTCTGCTGATGGTGGTCAAGGTGAGGTTCCCCATGGTCAAGTATTAAACGAAGGATTGTTACAGTCGATTTTAGCAGCTATTGAGCAGCCCCAACAGAATGGAGGTAATTCAGTTGGACAGCCTATTATACAGTTCCAAAAAAGTTTAGAACAACAGAATTTCGTAACCAACGATACGATATCATCAGTAGTAGGACAAATAGCCGATTCTCAAATTCAACATTCTTCGCCTGTTCAGTACGTAGTGGAGCCTTCGAATGAAGTTCAAACTAATGTTAGTGAAAAAGATGGAGAAACGCAAAATAATGTTGCGCAAGAGTCACCTCTTCCTTTGTTAGAGGACAATGGAATAGCTTTATATTTCAGTAACAATCATCGCTCAAAGAAGGAAACAGATAAAGATAATTTTGAAGGAGACAAGCCGGTTGAAAACACCGTTCAGAATAGCCATTGACCATGAAATTTATCGACTGAATTGGCACAAATTGCTCAAAGAAATTGTGATCATCGCTTAAATTTGTAAATAAGGTGATTGCACATGAACTTTGTTGTAGTTATTTAAAATGTTTAGTATAGTATTTCAGGCAAATGTCTTTGCTCTTACGCTTTTTTTTTCATTATTTATTGTGACTTCTATTCTACTAAAAGTAAGCCTAAAAATTATTTAATTATTTATTATTTAATACTTACTTATTCAGAATCTGTATTTAAATTCTTAGATTATACGACTGTTTTTATAGGTGTGATCTTTTATTTATTTATGGAATTTACCAATATTTGATGCTGAAATGTTAAATATAAATGTAGTAAGTCTATTTTGAAAACAATTTGATGAGGCATCAAAATCAGATATTTAATACAGGTATTCATGTCGGAGGACACCGAAATACAGTCCTCCGTCGAGAAATTGGAAAACAATAGAATTTATTTACGATGAAGATACTACGCTACAATAATTTTAATACTAGGAATAATTTTAAACAGAAAAGTTTGTAATCAGAAAAGAAAATTTGCTGAACATTTAGTAAACATTATAAAAGGTAACGATTTTTGTAGATATATTATTATGTAAGTAAAATAAGATACTTAGGACACACAAGCAAATAAAAAATAATTTACTTCAAAACACTTACATAAAGGAAAAAGACAATGAATATGCCATAATTTGCAAGCAATAGAATTAAATGGTCGAAAATAAAAATAAATGCTATATTCTTCGTCGATTTATTCAAGCTTTTATAAAATTGTTGGACATTCTATAGGAGACTACTCTTTGCGGTTTTTGCGTTCGTTTCCTAGGTATAATTATTATATTTGTAATTTTAATCAACTCCCGATCATGCAAGCTTAAGCTTAATTGGCGGAACCCTCCTTTGTATACTATTCGGTTTTTTGTTTTGGTAGAATTTTCTCAAAAGTTGCAATGCTCTTCTTGTATTTCTTTGTTAAAATATTTTATTAGTTTTATATTTACGAATGGATTTTAATAATTAAATTTTCAAAATTACTGTTCAAATTCCAGTACAATCACTAGAATAATGCCATACTTTCAATTGAAATTTGAACATTTTATCTTATTTTTTTATTATTTTGTTTTTGTCAATGTTGATATTTAATTCTAATTTAAATCTCAAAAATATGGCTATAAAATTTAGGTTAGAATTTCAAAAAAAGATTATTGATAGGTGATCTGTCGCCCAATCTATTATTTTAATGCCAGACTATATTTTATAGGTTGTTGAAATAACAACAGTTTGCTCGTTAAAATCATACCGTTTTACTATTACCTAGCTTTAGGTCTGTACATATATTTTAGTATTTTCAAATACCACATTCATAACTGTATTTAGGACACTGCTTTAAAATACAAGTTCAGGGCCGCCATCTGACGAGTCAATTTATCATTAATATTTTAGTTGTCTTCTCACGCGATTTCTAACGTTATAGCCACTTACCGTAATTTCTGATATCAGATACTAGATGGACGAGATGGACTGTATTTTAAAACATGCGCGGCATTTACAATATATTATCACGGCTTATGAAACGCTTGCACTGAAATATTTACTGTTTGGCAAGAACATACGCAATAAAATATTTATATGAATTTAGTTAATCTACATCTATTAATAGGCATGATTTTAATAATAAATATTAGCTGAAAATTAATTATCTAACAATCTTTAAACGTATGTTCATCATCAGATACGCTCTGTAATAAAAATGTAGTATTTTTAAAAGACCTATTTGTTTACTTTCAGTTAATATAAAAACATTTTTTATGGTACTAATTAGAAACTAATATTATAATAAAGATTTTTATTTTTAATACACACTAGCAGTTGTTTGCATTATCAAGACTGTTCTCTGGAAAACTGTAGGAAAAATATATATTTCTTGATTATTAAACTTCTCTGTAACTAGTTTAATCCGTAGTCCTCTTATTCTTTTTATAATGTTAAAACTTCTTAAATAGGGGTTTAGACAAGAACTCAGAGTTTAATACATTACAACCCCTTTTGTAAAGGCTTTATGCAAATAAATGGTTTAATTCAAAATTTCTGTGCTAGTAAAACAAGGAAGAGAAAAAATTATCATTCAAAGGGGTGCCTTTGTTAGGGGTTAGTTTAATTTTAACGAAGATGTCAAGCAGAAATGAATTTTTACGTAAAAATTTCGGTTTCGTCCTGTTTATTGAGAGCGGTGTGGGAGGATGTGCGTAATATTTTATTTTTCCAAAAAATGGGGTTTTTAAAAAAATTTCGTTTTAAATACAATTTCCAAAGTAACAGGTACAGGGTATATCATAAATATGGAGCAACTATGTGTAGATAGTGTCAAAATTATCTCTAAATGAGATTGCACCCCTGATATAACTCTTCAATAGTCCAGGAGCTATGTGACTTTTGAAAACTCATTCAAATATTTTCTATGAGTTGATTAATTCTATCGAACACAAATTACGACAAAACAGATGTCTGGCATATATCATTTTGGCCATAAATCAAAATACAAAAAAGAAATTACGTCATCGTATGTCCTTAAAATCCATATGAATAAAACAAATAAAATAAAATCACTAGAACGTATTCCAAGTAACATTTTGAGTTATAATTTTTGTCTACATGTCCAATTTGTTGTGTAATGGTCGTATAATTGTCCTTAAAATAAATTCATCGACTGCAGGTTGTATGAGCGACATTATAGGGTTATACTCACAATTATCGAAATTCCTTTTCATGTGAAGATCATATGGTATACGTAATACGACTAACTAAATGCTAAAAGCGCATGCTCTTTAAAAGGTCGCTATAAGGTCGTAAAGAGGTCAATGTCACCTAGTATACAACATTTAACATGACTTAAGGAATGCAGTTCTACAAGATTCATTAAATCAATAATATTACCACATTATGACGTAGGTGACATCAGGAAGCACAGCTAGAAAGATCAAAGTTGTGAAAAATCTCACGCAACAGATACAAATTTTCTTTTTCTTCTTGAATATATTTATTTAAGCATTTTAAACAGAAAACTATTAGTGGAATAAAAATTCCGTGAGTTTACAAGTCAGAGAGAAAACAGTTTCAAAATTTTTAAGATATTTAAATTCTTATCGCATATTTCATCCCATAACTCTTAAATCATCTGTATACGTTCTTCCTCATTTAAAAAAAAATCATAAACTTTGTATCCTCTCTCCCCCTTAGTTCTCTTCCTTTCTGTTTTAAAATACGCGGAGAGACTATTGGAGTTTCAGATTTTTTCCTTTAGTTGTATCCTAAACACTATCTGTGTTCCAAAAACCGATAGTAGATATACTTACCTTAAATTCAGTTGATGATACAGCAAATTTATATTCTCCTGACTCCTGGGATTAATTAAAGAAAATGGTAGAAAAACACTAAAAAAAATTAAGAATAGCTTTGATAGTAAAGAACTTACCATAAATTATAAACCGCTGCCTAAGGAATCACTACTTCCACATCCAGATTCTCTATCCGAGTCACTCACAACGAAAAAACTTTGTATGTGAAAATAATTGTTTATGGAACTTTAATAATATAATATTTGAAATCCTCTACCCCAAAAACCCATAAAACGATACCCCACATCGGTAGTGGGGTGGGGGTGGTGATAGGGGGGAGGTAGTGGGGGGTGGATGAAGTAAAAAAATATTTTGAGGTTTCTGATTCCTGTACATGCACTAAATCACATTTTTTTTCATCCCCTTTAATAAGGAGGTGGGGGTGGTAATGGGGGTGGCTAATGCCAAAAATTTTTTTGAGACCTCAGCTTCTCTTGTATATACTAAATACCAATTTCATGGACTCCTACCTGCTTAATTTACCCATTTACCCCAAATTTACCCCAATTTACCCCCCAACCCTTCGACAGAACAAGATGAAAATATAATCTAGTTCTAGATCTCGTTAAAGTACATATGTGTACCAAATTTCAAGTCAATATCTTAAACGGTTTCAGAGTAAACGTGCGCACAAAAAAAAGTTACAGACAGACAGACAGACCGACAGACAGACAGACAGACAGACCGACAGACAGACAGACATTTTTTTTTCGCTCAAACTTAAAATCTCGACGTTTCATGACATTTTAAGCCTATTTGGACAATACAAATTTTTTAAAATTTTTTTGTCGTTATTATACTTCCACTGGACGTGGAAGTAAAAAAGAAACATGTTACTTACCGTTGACACCGCAAAATCGGAACACTTAGACCATTATATAAAAATATTAAGTATAGGGTAAAAAGTAATTGAAATTAAATTTGCAGAAGTTAAATATTTGGGTACCATTATAAAATTTATTGGGAATGGGAATTTAAAATGGATTTATCAAGTACACTACGAAGAGTTATATACCAATTTAGACAACTAAGACAGATATTAAGAAATATTCATTTAATTGTATTATATAAACCCAATTGTGAGGTAAAGAGTAATTGGATGGGGTCGAGTGGGTGACGTATATCACGTTGAAGGTAGGGGGTTACATATTTGAAAAACGCAGACAACAACTTTTACTCACCGCCATTGCCAGTGTCGAAGCTGGGATCGAACCCGGTACACGATAGACAATGTGACCAAGCGTGCTTACCATAAAAACGCTGTAGCCCGCTCCCTACCGTTCTGACTTAATACTACAATTATACTACAAATACATTGTTATTGTGTACTAGTTCATCAATTTAATAAAAAAAAAATGCAACAAACTCATAGTACAGGGTGAACCAAATTAGATGGGATTTGGGGTTTTCTTTAAAACTATGACAGACAGTCGTCTATCTTTTTGGACTACCGAGCTACAGAGCGTTTTTGGAAGATTGACATTTTTAGATGACCTCAATTACCAAGTGTAGAAGCGAAAATCTAGTAACACATTCTTAAAGCACTTTTTTGAGTAGAATCCGTTGCTGATAAGAAGAAAATTATGCATATCTCAGTCTTCGAGATATAGACAGTACTTTCGCTTTTTTAAATGGAACACCCTGTAAATTGTTAGATTAAAGATTACTAGAAAAAGTGATTAATTTTCGAAAAATTTAATATATTTGTGAGGAGGTCATGGAAAATTATTAACAACAACACTTAAATAATAATAATATAAAATAATTTTGCCAAAAATAGGAAAAACTAAACTTTGTACTATATGCTAAATGAAAAAATTGTAATTTTTAATAAAGTAACACAAAATTAGAAAACTTTTTTTACTTGAACATACCTTCCTTGGTTCCTTGACAGAATGATGAAAATTATTACAACCAATTTAAATGTGAACGCGATGTACTTCGCGCAATGTCTACGTAACAAGTAATTTCAATTCAGATAACAAGAAGCGCCAAACAACCTTCTACAAGTTGAAACATGCAAATGTGGGTATTTGTACTTGTGATGGTATCTTGTAAAAGTACTTGTATAAGTACTTGACTTATAAAAGTATTTGTACTCGTAGGAGAACAAAAAATCACAAGTACAAAGTGCAAGTACGTTCACTAAATTTCCTAAAATACAAGTACCAAGTACTTCAATTAATATTGTACTTAAGTACAAGTACATGTAAATGTATTTACTTGTGCAACCAAGTACAATTTGCACTTGTACTTGCACAGCTCTGATTTTAAGTCTTTACAATCTTTTGATAACCTACATTCTGGTTATACTGAAAGTTTTCCAGAAAAATGCTATTCCCATAAGAAAGGTTGATTTATTCAAGAAATAATAACAAATTTAATGCAAACCAATGAAAATCTTGCCAAATTAAATAATTTCTGTTTTTCGCAAAACCCAAAACCTCTAAATTTTTATAAAAAATACTACGGATAAAAAGTTTCAAAATTATATTTCGCATATTAGTGGACGGGTGAAAAAGTTCTATTAAATTTTAGGGGTAACCCACCTCCAATAAATGCCTTCATGTTAATGCCAATTAAGGTCTTAAGGTGTCTAATATGTGCACTAAATTGGAATTTAGTCAGTCAAATAGCTTTTAAAATATTAATTTTTCTCGAAACTTTGGAGGCTTATATTTCCTCAGGGGTAAAAATACCTAAAATGTGCTCAAAATATAATCAAATCTAAGCTAAATGCTAATAAATACAACAGAAAACCACATGACTCTACATTATTCCGTTTTTTTGAAGGAGAAAAATTTCATTAGATACAAATACACATACACACAGATATTAAATAGAAAATGGGCTTAAACCATTCCTAATTTGAAATTTTTTCGGACTAATTCCAATGCCTTCCTCCTATCCTATATTGAGGATTAAAAAAAGGATCACTCAGTATAGTCGTCAAATTAAGATATCTTCCAGTATAACAATGAAACATAATGTATTATATTTATACCGCAAGAATGGGTCGGAAGGTGTTTTTAGAAGCACGCGATTGTGATATGGTCTTCGACCCTTAACGGATAAGAAAAAAACCATTAAATCCTCACAAAAATATGCACTTTACGTGAGTTTTATATAAAACTATCAACGCGAGTATCAAAAGTGAGAACAATATTCCCAAGAAAGAGATAATTTCGAGACAATGCGTTATACCACCCAACTCTTACAGATTGCGTTTTTGAAATAATAACATAAGCGTCAGATAGCAGAATAGGGATGATATATCCATAGAAACCCTCTGCAATATGCGTCACCCGCTGCAAAAATAGCGACATTCAAATCATTTTGGCACTTCTCTCGCTCCCTAACAGCTTTTTTGCACTTGTGTCCTGAGAACAGTGGCGTGACAAGATTAGCAAAATGATACGTTCTTAACCGTACAAAAGAAAATTTGTCGAATGTGGGTAGAAAATCCCTATTACACATCTGATTTTTCCAAAATATACGGGGACTGCTGGAAATTTAAGGGACAGGGTTTTATATTTATATTTTTCTACTCCAATACTTTAATTCGTTTATAAGACATTCCCTACCTGTACTTTAATGAGATTCATTAAGATACAAATTTTCCATTAAGATACAAGTTTATAACCAATAGAAATGCGACACACAGCAATGTTCTGTCAATATCAACTATTGTCTTGGACATCAATTTTAACAAGTCATACTTACTGTTTACCTAGCAAATTTTCAAATTTTGTGCTTCTTGCAATTAAAATCAGTGAATATATGTGATAGTGAAAATGAAATTGAAATAAAAATCCTATGTTTAGGTTACATAATACTTCCTAAATTGTAATCTATAACACAGCTCCACAAAATAAAAAAAGTACTCTGTTCTTGGAACTCCATTGTATTTCGACGTGCTGAACTGGAATTAGGTATCCGTCTAGCTTCATAACCCACAATTTTTTTGTAAATCGGGAAAATAACCTAAAAAAACCTCATAATTTAGATTATTTTCGCGATTTACTAAAAATGGGTGGGCGATGGAGCTAAACGGACACCTGATTCGCATTCAGCATGTCGAAATACATAGGACTTACCCAATGGAGTTCCAGAAACAGCCCACTTCTCACTGTTTTTTTGTGTGTTTGTGTAATATATTTGCATACGAGGTTTTCTACAAAATGGCGGATAGTCTGGTGATATTCATATATTACACTGGCACACACAAGAAAAAAATTGTGGCAACCTCTATATATTTCGACGTGCTGAATACGAATCAGTTGTCCGTTTAGCTCCATAACCCACCAATTTTTAGTAAATCCCGAAAATAATATAAATTATGAGGTTTTTTTAGGTCATTTTCGCGATTTACAGAAAAATAGTGGGTGATGAAGCTAAACGGACACCTGATTCGTATTCAGCACGTCGAAATACATGGGGGTCAGCCAATGGAGTTCCAGAAACAGATCCTTTTTTTTTATTCTGTGAATTAATAAATTTTAGAAATAAAGTGTCAATTTTCTATTTTATTGTGACTAGTCGTAGAAAAAATAGCGTATGCAACTCACATTTAATGGCTATTAAAACACTCGCATTCGTTATGACATTCGCCTCCGGCTCGTGTCATAATTCTCATGCTCGTGTTTTAATAGCCATCATTAAATGGTCGTAGGATAATATGCAATTATGCACTAGTAAAATAAACGACTCGTTGCAGTGTATTTTAATTTAGACACACAAAGAATATAAAATTATTAATATTTCTTGGGTGAGTACTGAAAGATGGTCAAAGAAATTCTAACGACAGATTTACTTGTAGATAAGTTTTTCATTATAATTCTCAACATCGTAATACTGACTAAAAAAGTCATAATTTCCATTTTGTTATAATTTACACTTTAAATATTATCAATCAGAGGATATTGTACGAAAGCTGTCTAACAGGTGATTTTTTGCGACCAAAGCGGTATCATTTGCAAATCTCAAGTTAGAAGTTTCCTCTATAACTACTCCATCCTGCCAGTTCTCCAGCACAAGTCACATCACGTGTTCACTACATATGTTAAAAGGGATTAGCGGCAAAGGCACATGCCTTTGTCAACTTTACATTTGTCGGAGTTAGTATAGTCTACTTTCACCATAGCAGAGTTTTCTTCATATTGTACGACAAGACTCTCATTCCATCTTCACCAACTTACTTAAGCGCCTCGGTCGTGATATTGCCGCCCCTGCTGCTTTGCCAGTTTTTAGGATTTGTACGGCTGCTTCAAATTTTAATTTCAGTATTAATGGTTGGTATTCGTAATCCAATTATCTTCTACCTTAGAATGGTCCCTTCCTAAAAGTCTTTCACAGTATCAGCGCCAAACGTCAATAATCTGATTCCTCTTAGTTCTTACCTTAGTTAGTACCGCCCAATAAACAAATTTGTTTTATAATTGTCATTTCTACAACAATTTTTTTTTATTGCAATTTTATTACATTTGTAAAATTACAATAAAAGAAAATAGTTATATAACATTTAAATTTTGCTTATTGGGCAGTGCTGTCCTTAATTGACTACGTTTTAAGTTTAAATTTGCGTGTAATAATTTTCACTATGAGGGAAAGATCCTTGTTATTGTTTGATCAGCATGTGCCTCTCGATCTTTACAGTCATCTTGTAGATACGAATTTTTATATCTTCGACAAAGAATCTGAATTCTCTGCATTCTTCTTCTTTTAGCGAAGCGACGAAAGGTCACCGCACTCAGGCCTTGTGGTGAATTGTGCTACCTCTACGAATTTAGGGAATTCCCCCATTCAGGCCGGATTCTAGCCCAAAGGCCAAAATCTTTCCTATCTGAGCATTACTTATTTCTTCCAGCATCGAAAAACCAGTGCCGAAGTGTTTGTGCCTCAACTTCACAAGACTAGGGCTCCTGCCCTAGTTAGGACGTGGATGGAAGTTTCTTTATCTACATTCTATTATACTCTTCTGAGTCTAAGGCATTGTTGACATCTTGAGCTCTCAAGTTTTTCCTGACTTGTACTTCAGTTAAAGTTTTGGCAGTTATTCAAGGTTGTCTAACATTTCTACGTGTCTCGCTTTGTCTTTCCGTTACTGTTCGTGTGATGTTCTCTTTTAGAGGATCCTACCGCTTATTTGGATATTCGTCATTTAATGGGTTGACTTGACCTATATATTCCTCTAATTTATTTCGCAAAGCTAAACCATAAGGGCAAACGCTTTTCTATTTACCTTCGACACGTTTTCATCTTCAACGAGAAGGTGCACATGGGTATGGATGGATGTTGTCGAAATGCACTATTAACTGTCATATAGCTAATGTCTGGGAGAACTGAATTAGCCTTTTCTCCATTCAGAGTCTCGACACCATGCCAGGTACGTAAGTCGTCTACAGACAATTCCGAGTTCCAACATCGAAATGTTTGTTGTGCGACCCATGATCGGCCGTCAACAAGTGGAGATCAGATCGGACACGGCAAGGATCGATCCCATCGCCGATCGTTGAACCCGACGGCGAATAGGGCTAGTGCGACGATCGCGGCGAACCCCGACCGCCTAGTAAAGTCACATTGTTTTGAGCCTTTCGACTCTCGGGACTCCAAGAGATATCGTTGCCACCTTCTACTAGAAAGGATACGTAGCTTCGCACCACCACCCGCTTGAGCGAGTGCGTGAACCAACTGTCCGAACCTGCAGTTCCTCCCGTACTGAGCAGGATTACTATCGCAACGATGAGTCATCAGAAGTGTAAAACTAACCCAGCTCACGTTTCCTATTATTCAGTTCATTCTTCGATATCAAATTTACCAGCTCGCAAGTGATTATATTCCAGTATGGAACCGATTTTGGCGTTGAAGTCACCCATAACAATGGTAATTTCCCTGTTTGGAATATTATGGATCAAGGCTTCTAGATCTTAGAACGCTTCCAACTCCTCTTCTTCAGCAGCAGTCCTAGACTATTATGGCATGTTAATAATAAGACTTTTATTAACAGGCACAATTAAAATCAGTTACTAAAGTAAAAACCTTTAGAAAACAATATTAAGATATTAAGTGAAAAATGTTGTCAACTTTATTCTGACAAAATATAATTTACAAATAATTTATTAAGTAACAATACTCAGAAAACTTAAATAAAAGAAACAAAATAATTAACAGAACGATAGAATTAATTAAAATTAGAAAATATTTTCCAAATGAACATCCCCAGCATTAATGCATTCTTGAGAACATTTTAATAAGTTTTTTACTGACCTACTAATCATTTCCAGGTTATTTCTAATAAAATCACATAGGTTAAACAAAATTTATAATAACTGTTCCCGAGTGTGGAATTTTTCATTGTACACCTCTGGCCCCTTAAAAAATAGTCCAGAGGTGTAAGATCAGGAGACCTCGGTCGGCACGACCTTCTCGACCAATCCATCTATTGGGGTAATGCTGATTCAGATGATCTCTGACCGGTAAATAAAAATGGGGTGAAGGGCCATCGTGGATTCAAACCACGATAACACCCTATAAATTGATCGAGAAGGTCTGGTTAAGTGGCCATCGAGATTCCCGATCTTACACCTCCGGACTATTTTTATGGGCCACCTCAAGTCAGAGGTGTATAGTGAGGAATTTCACACTCGGGAACAGTTACTAGATTTTTTTAAAAATATTATCACATGATAGTGTTAGATATAATCCCGAAATTATTAGGAGGTCAGTAAAAAACTTATTAAAACGTTCTTAGAAATGTATTAATGCTGTGTGTGTTCATTTTGAAAATATGTTTTAATTTTAATGAATTGTATCGTTCTGTTAATAATTTTGGTTTTTTATTTAAGTGTTGTGAGTTTTGTTATTAACTAAATTATTTGTGGATTTTATTTTATCAAAATAAAATTGCCAAACTTTTTTACTTAAAGATAGAATTTTGCAGAATGAGAGGGAAATATGCTTTTATGATACAGGTCTTGTTATTAACATGCCATAATGGAATTTGTTGTTATAAATGGAAATTTAAACTCAAAAAAGCTTAAAAACAGATAACAAGTTCTTCTGTAGCGTATTTAAGTGAAATTAATAAAATAGTGACGTAGGCTAGTTGACTTCATTATTTGTAGAATTTAAAATTTGATCAATCAATATTTTGGAAAATTTATAAAAAAATAACAGTAAACGTGCCTTCAAATATTATGGCATTATTTTACACATTGGTCTATTGACGTCCAAATGCTTATTAACATTTCCCAAAAAATGATATACATGGTGATGTTAACGAGCACCGAAAGCAACATTAAAAAAATTTAGTCCGGTCCTGGAAATATTTCCAAGTAATTTATGCTTCTGACAGGACTAATAGAATTATGTTCTCACCAAATTTTATCCAAACATGTACGGCCTTTCCAGGAATATGGCGAATTATATTATTGGTCAAAAATCACAAAACGCTTATCATTAGAGTATAAGTTTGGAGGTTTCTTGGACTCAACTAAATGTGCTCTGCCTTCCATTAGACTATGTCCGTTTAAATCTGGGACACCCATGATGTGGGTACCTCGCAATTTTCTTTTAACCGAAGGGCATAGATCCTGTCAGTTTTGTTGATATCATTAAAGACCTAAATATTGAATTAGTAACCAGAAAAAAAAATCATTATTCTTAGTACTTTTGAAGTTACAACGGTGAATGTTAAGAAAGAGAAATAAATAATCAGATTAAGAAAACAATTATGCTTTTTGTGGGTACGCATCCCAGCTACCATTAGATAATGAAGATCAAGGAGATGACCTTCCAAACTAGTTCCAATAAAGGGTCAGTCAACTTGCCCCCCCCCCCCAGTTACTTTTTCTTCTCCAGTTTGCTAGCACACAATATTTACACCTAGCACAACCATTTTTAAAGCTAGCACACCCCGCACAAATAATGAATAGGGGTTGTTGTCGGGGGGGGTTTGACGCTAGCGTCCCCCCCGTTATTTTTTCCTCTTGAATTTGCTAGCACATAATGTTTAGACCTAGCACACCCTAGCACAACTACTTTCAAAGCTAGCACACCTACAGGAGCGGTAATATACAGGGTGTAAATTTTTTCCTCAGCCCCCCCCCCTCCAGTTATTTTTTTGTCTTGAATTTGCTAGCACATAATGTTTAGACCTAGCACACCCTAACACAACTACTTTCAAAGCTAGCACATCTACAGGGGTGGTAATATACAGGATGTAATTTTTTTCCTCAGCCCCCCCCCCAGTTATTTTTTTCTCTTGAATTTGCTAACACGCAATGCTTATACCTAGCCATCCTAGCACAACCACTTTCCAAGCTAACGCTCCTACAGAGTCGAAAATATACAGGGTAGAAATTTTGTCCCGCCCACAGATATATTACATTTTCTATTATTACTCAGATTACCTTACCAAAAATGATCGCATATATAATAGAGGGTGAAATAGAGAGGTTTTTTTCTCAAATTTGATAGCACATAATGTTTTCACCTAGCACAACAACTAAATAATTAAATAAATAAATTAAACTTTATTTCATGAATGACTTTTACAATCATTTTAGTAAATATAATAACACACCACAAAAATAGTAATGACATGCTTAAAATATAATATACCAAGTAAATGCTTACCACCACTATGTCAAACATCCTGTATATGTCAGAATAATTTTCAAATATATCACTCTAAATCTCGTACAGTTTTTATATTGGGCATTTTTTTCTAATTTCAAATAGTTGATGAGATATTGACTGTCCATTTAATTTTCCATGAAAACAATAATAAAAATTTTCCCACCATGATGAGAGCTTTTTGAAAAACACTGTATATTATATTTTAAGTATGTCATCATTATTTTTGAGGTGTGTTATTATATTTACTAAAATGATTGTAAAAGTTATTCATGAAATAAAGTTTAATTAATTTATTTATTTCATTATTTAGTTGTGCTAAGTGCAAACATTGTGTGCTGTCAAATTTGAAAAAAAGTACATGGGGGCTAACAAATAAATTTCAACCCTCTATTCCGATCATTTTTGGTAAGGTAATCCGAGTAATAATAGAAAATGTAATATATCTGTGGGCGGTACAAAATTTCTACCCTGTATATTTTCGACCCTGTAGGAGCGTTAGCTTGGAAAGTGGTTGTGCTAGGGTGGCTAGGTATAGGCATTGAGTGTTAGCAAATTCAAGAGAAAAAAATAACTGGAGGGGGGGGAGGCTAAGGAAAAAATTTACACCCTGTATATTACCGCCCCTGTAGCTGTGCTAGCTTTGAAAGTAGTTGTGCTGGGGTGTGCTAGGTCTAAACATTATGTGCTAGCAAATTCGAGAGGAAAAAATAACTGGGGGGGGGGGGGGCGGCTAACGTCAACTCCCCCCCCCTCAAAAAAAACAACCCCTATTTATTATTTGCGCGGGGGTGTGCTAGCTTTAAAAATGGTTGTGCTAGGGTGTCCTAGGTCTATACATTGTGTGCTAGCAAATTGGAAAAGAAAAAGTAAGTGGGGGGGGGGAAGCTGACTGACCCTCCAATAAAGGCTTCATTAAAGCTGTTTGCTTATAAGAAAACAGTACTTTCATTGAATATATTCCTCAAACATCATCATTTAAATTTAAATAGGGTGTAGGTAATGTTATTTATATCCATAATTCGTTGTTTATCTACGTACCGATTTTCCCAATGCTTTATAATTTCAGTTTTTGTTAATTACTTGTCAGAACCTACTGTAGTAAGTAGAAAATACAAGATAATGGAGGAACGTTTGGTAATTAATTTTGGCGGTATTGTTACCAACCAAAAAAATATAGGTATATGAAATAACAACCACCAAAAGTTATTGCTGCCACAAACAAAGGTAAATGATTTTATAATGAAATTGCTCTGCCATACGGTTCATGGTAGATTTTCAGAAAGAACACGTTTACGTTTATAAAAGCCACTTTTACACTTTACACATTTATATTATCTTATTTCTTTTAAAGTCAGTACAGTTTTATAAGTCGAAGTTTGATTTGATTCTCAGTCGAAGTTTTATTTTACATCACTACCGCAGAGGAAGTTCATGTAAGGTAAAATTTACCATAAATATTTAAAAAGTAAAGTTTCGAATGCGACCAACTGCTATTACGGAAGCTGAACTTGGAATTGCATTTAACCTGGTTTGGCCGCGTGTGTGGGCTGCTGGATAAACCAAGTAATTTCTCCTAATTTCCGGATTAATTACCATTCATTTCTTATTTATTCATTTATTAAATAATACTCCAAAAATATCGGTATAATTGATAGTCACGAGGTTAAACAATTTTGACAGCTTTTAATGGCACAAAGTTATCCTACGGACATCCTAGGGATATAAAAGCTAGGATATAGCAATATCCTGGGGATATAATAATAATAATAATAATTTATTTATATTCCTAGATATACATAATATTAGTGTATAATACAAAAAAAAATGAAATGAATATCAATAGATATACTAACACAGAAAAAAGTTTTCCCTTACAAAGATGAATATAAATAATTCAATAAGTGCGGAAGTTGAAACTTGAGTGCACTACCCAATCACTCATACACAACAAGTGTTTACAATCCAATTTTTTGATTAACTTACTTCTAACCAAGTATGATTTTAGTCTTATTTTTTTATTTTTGTTTATTTATATACTTTTATATATATTTTTTATACATTTTTTCCAAAGTATATACACAATTAAAATATGTTTTGATAATAACAAACTAAAACCCAAAAAAAACATACTTACAAGAAAAAAAGACAAAAACTTAAACCTATTTTTTTTATTTATTTTTTTTTTATTTTCTTTATTCTGTACAAATACGTGTCCCTTCTGCTTTAATCCAATTCTTTACAAATGTTTTGAATTTGTGTATATTGTTACTATCCTTTACACATTTAGGTAACCTGTTGTATAGTTTAATACCGATATATCCAAAAAACTTTTGTCCTATTATTTTCACCTTTCGTTCTGTTTTTAACTAGCCCAATTCCCTGCTAGTGTTGTAATCATGAGAGACATATGCCAAATTATTCTTAACTTTATATTGATGAATAAGGCAACTATAGTAATATAATTGTTTAATGTTAAAAAGATTAGAACCTTGAAACAAAGCTTCTAACGGGAAATGCAAGTGCTTACCATATATTATTTTAATTATACATTTCTGCATACTCTCTAATGGCTTCAGATAAGTGATTCCTCTCCACCCCGATTATCCCGTATCTTAAAATTGACTCTACTAAGGCTGTATAAAGTGTCCTTTGTTCCTTTATGTTAAGCACTTGTTTGAGCTGAGAAAATTTATAAATTAATCCTCGTAATTTTTGTACCACAGCTTGGATGTGAGGTTGCCATCTTAGGTGCTGATCAATATAAATTCCTAAAGATTTTGCTTTTTCAGCTGATGTGATTTCTAGAAGTTTATTTTCTTATTGAAGTTTTAAAGTATTATAATGAGGAAAATTAGAAGCTAACGATGTTACGGGTAAGAAATATGTTTTGTTGTAATTCATTGTCAGAATTTTACTGTCAAAATAGCTTTTTATTTGTTTTAGATCCTTTTCAATTAAAGATTCTAGCGTTTCCCAGGTTTCGCTTGAGTAAAATATTGCAGTGTCGTCTGCAAATGATATAATTTGGCCTGCAGAATTTTGTGTAAGTATATCATTCATATATATTATAAAGAGGATAGGTCCAAGTACTGTTCCCTGAGGTACGCCATATGTAACAATTTCATTGGTGCTTAAACTATCATCAATTTTAACAAATTGTTTTCTATGACTTAAGTAGTTTCTAAATAAATCTAGTACATTACGTCTGAAACCTATCGACTCCAATTTGCATAATAATTGTTCACGTGAGACCGTATCGAATGCATTCGCTAGGTCTAGAAAGACACATAACGAAGGTTTCGATTGATCTAAAGCATTATACATGAAAGACATAAATTTAGCTATGGCATCATTAGTTTGATTTTTTTTCCTGAAATCCGTACTGACAGTTGGATATGAGATTATGTTTGTCTAAATAGTTTTCAATCCGAACCTTAATAATTTTTCCAATAATTTACCAAAATTTGAAATAATAGAAATTGGCCTGTAATTTTCTATCAAATTTCTATCTCCGCTTTTATACAAAGGTTTAATTATAGCCTCTTTAAAAGACGATGGATATATACCAATTTCTAAAACTTTGTTAAAAATATGGGTTTACCAATATAGTCTTGTAAATCTTTAATTATTTTGGGAGTTATTCCATCTTTACCAGGAGCTTTTTAATTTTTAGTTCTTTAATAATTTTTTTTTATTTCAGGTTCGTCTGTTGGATAAAGGAAGAAAGAACTAGTAACCTCAGTTGTACTCGCTAATGGAGGAGAGTAATCAATTTTTTGTACCAAATTATGTCCTACATTTATGTAGTAATTATTAAATTGTTTAGCCATTTCAGTTTTATTTGTAATTTTTGTTCCATTTTTTAAAATATACTTAATTTCTGTATGATGTTTTGTCAAATTGTTTGTGACCGTCTTAACTCCCTCCCATAATTTTTTGCTGTAACTTTTCACTATTATATATAAGATTCTTTACGTACTTGTTTTTTGCTTTTTTAACAAGACGGTTTATTTTATTTCTATAATTAATGTATTTAGTTTTTATTTCAATGTTCTGTGGACTTTTTAGGCGTTGTTGAAAAAGTGTATCTCTTATGCCTATTGATTTTACGATGCCGCTAGTCATCCATGGTTTCCTTTTTTTATTCCTACTAGTATATGATTTTTTTTATTGTCGTTTTTTTAATTAGCTCTTTTATTACTCTTAGGAAAATTTCCGCTCATGTTTCGGGATTATCACAATCATATATACTTTTCCAATTTTCATTTTTTATAAAACTTATTAATTTAGAATTATCAACTATTTCCATGTTTTTCACTATTATTAATTTCCGCTTTTTTAAAAGGAATGAATAAATCTAATGTTACGCCATAGTGGTCCGTAATGTTAGTTTGAATAATGGCAGCTATCTGATCAACGTTATTCTTATCACCATTTACTTTTAAAAATATGTGATCAAGACATGACTTTGAGGTGCTTTGTTCTCTCGTAATTTATTTATTTGTGCAGTAAAACCATGTTCATTATGTATATCTAGGTAATCTTGGGAGAGGATATTATCCGTTAATATATCAATATTGATTATACTAGGAATATGGTATAGTTTGCTGTTTAAACGTTCTGAGTACGATTTAAGTTCTAGGTTAAAATCCTCTGGTTTAATATTAGGTGACTATAAAAAGCTGATATAGATATTTTTTTGTTATTTTTTTCTAAATTAATTTGTAAAATTGATACTTCTCCAATCAAAGTCATTACTAAATTGTGTCAAGAATACATAGAACTCATCGAAATTTTTTGATAAACTTATATTATTGTGTAAAATAGAGAAGTCGATTTTAAGTGTATTATTTTTTACTGATTTCAGTTTATCATATTCACTGACATTTTTAAACGTTTTTGTATCTACTGCCGGATTATCATAATCTTTAATAAATGAATCCATTTCGGATCGAATAATAAATCAGTTAAAAAGAAAAAAGACAAAAAAGACAGTTATTATAAATCTATGCTATAAGACAACAACAAAACGAACAAGATAAATATGGTTATAAAGATATATTAGCTAAAAAGAATAAATAGTATGTAAAATATAATATTAAATTTAAAGGTAACGGTGTATCATATGCAAGTATCCTTATTCCCTTGCTTTGAATTTTTTGGCAACTTGTTCTTGATTGCTATTTTGTCTATTTCTCGTCTGCCGTGAAGTTGAAGTTTGGTTTACCTCTTGTGCCTCTATAAATTCTATTTCTTGTATTTGTGTGTCGAGTGTAGGTGTAGCTGGTGTACTGTTTATCTGTTTTATATTTCGCTTCGCTAGTTTCTGAACTAGCGAAGCGAAATATAAAACAGATAAACAGTACAACATAGATTCTGATCTATGTTTATTTCATTAAATATATCGGGAGTACCTTGTATTAATTGCTCGAATGTGTATGTGTCACCATTTACTATTAAGATGTTGTTTTTTATTTTCGCAGTGTATTTTTGACTTCTAGCTAGTAGCATATGATCTCGCAGAACTTTATTTACTTTTAAGTCATATGTCTTGACTGATGGATATTTTAGTGCCTTTTAATTTAGAGCAATTTTTCAGTATTTCTTTTTTTAAAAAGTAAGAGTGTAGCTCCACAAGAATAGGTCTTTGTTGTTTATTAGTTCTTTTCCCTAAACGAAAAACATCTTTAATATGTTCAGTACTTATAGAAATATTTAATTTATTTATTATAATATCCAACACAATTTGCAGCGGATTATCTTCAGTTTCCTCTTTAATTCCGTGAATTAAAATGTATTTTCGTAATCTTCTTCCCGTCTCTAATAGCTGTCTATTTAAAATTAAATTTTCTGTTTCTAAATTTGTTATATCCTCTCTTGAGCCCTTTATTTCAATATCAATAGATTTTTTCGTCTCTTCGACATTAGCTTTTATTGAGGTATTTTGTTTTAAAACATCTTCATTTTGCCTCTGAATTGTTACCGAAAGCTTATAGATGTCACCAGTTGTAATGTTCTGTAGATCTCCTTCGTTCATTACTAGGTATTTAGTAGATATGTTTTTGTAAATAAATTGATAAACGGATTAATTTTTATGTATTTTAAATAAAGTAGAACTGATTGGAAATTATTTCCTCTTTAAATGATGTGGTTACTAATACTCGAATTCCTTTAGGTGAAATATTTTCTTTATAGGTTGGGTAATAAGTAATATTTTTAGATTCTTGCACTACCCTTTTTTTGTTGTAAATATGCTTCTGTTTACTAGATAATTTACTCTTGAAAATCTTATTTTTTTCTGACTCGGAATTCCACTGATAACCGAGAAAAACTTGGCACACACACTTTGCTTGTAAACACTAAAATGTTTGGCTTGACGTTCTTAAAAAAAAACGTGTATGGCAGTCTGCATGCTTTAACACACCCAAGATATATGAGATCCAGAAGTGGCACTACTTTCCGCATCCTCAGGAGATCCTACGGACTTAAGTATATTGTATATCCCTGGGACCCTTACAGGATTTGTTTTATGCTATCCTTCGGATATCACTGTAGGCTTTCAATGCCATAGTGTTTATCTAAATAGCCAGACTGCAAGTTGCCTTCAAACAATGTTAGCAAGTTGCTGCGCTACGTCCTCCATTGCATAGTGAAGTAGGTACTTGAAAGTACTTGAAAGTACTTGGAAGCTAAATATTGCATTATTTGCTTGAAATTACCAGAACATTTAAATTTAAAAGTAGAAAAAATATTATTTCTGCGTGAAATGTTTACAGTTTGCTACAAATTGGCCAGAGGACAATAATAGAGTAACTAGCTGCTGGTATTGAAAGCAAATTTCCGGTCAGTCAGTCAGTTGCTATTTAGATTACTGAACGGTGATTTCTTGGGTATCGTCTGCTTGTACTTTTTGTATTGGAGTTCTGAAAAGTCGGCTCTACCACCTCAATTCTACGATAATAAATGTGATGGTTTTGAAGTTACGAGCATAATGTTTACATCTTAAAAACCAGTCTATTGACAAATTCCGAAAAAATAGACACTGTGATTTAATGTTTTGGCATTCAGGAAGGCGGCTACATGTATGTGGAAGTGAGACTAAAGAAATAAGTGGAGTAACCAAAAAAAACTCGTATAGAGTTCATCTACGAACGAAAGGACCCTGCACTAATTATATGGAAAAGTGGCCCTAGTCAAATTAGCTGAATTTATATGTTGTAGATTTCGATTTTCTGATCAAAATCTCACATGGGCCCAAATTCTTGTAAAATTCTGTATCTTCTTGAACTTATAATTTATTGATGGAGTGTTAAAGGTCAAAAGAGAAATACCATGGTAGGTTGAGATGAGTGTCCGGGCCTTTGCAACCTTTTTGCGTGTGGTTCCTTCCAGTGATGTATCTATGCGTAAGATACTACCACAAAAAGTTTTAACCTCAGAAACTTCATAATATCTGGGAAAATTCTTTTTTCGAAAATCCGAAAAAGTTTCTGTTCTCTTGATCAACTGAACCAATTTGTTTATATTTCACATATATTGTAAATCTACTGAAGACAATTGATTAATGATATTTTCAGGTAATCTTTTAATGAAGAAAAAAAAAATTGATACTTTTAAATTTTTTGAAAAATTTAACATTTTACATGTTAGCGACCACCACCATTTTTTAACTAATTATACACCATGCAATAAGCTATATCATATATTTTTCACAAGACTCTATCGAAGGGGTAACGTAGTCAAATTGGCAAAGATAATGTTACGAACTTACAACCGCCTTAGTAAATACCCTGTATTCAGAAATTATAACATCAGGGAAACACTAAACAATAATGTATTTACTTACGTACTAATCATAACAAATAAAGAAAAAGAGTATACATTTGTTAGAAACTCGATATATTAATAAATATATAAATGAACAACTGCTTGGATTACACGTATTGAAAATTTTTTGGAGCAGCCGACGTATTTTTTTGAAATAACGAGATGTATTTTTCACAATACCTATATTTTCTGCAAAACTCCATCGAAACGGTAATACATAGAAAAATTATGTATTTATTAATAAGAATACGTAAAAAAACATGTTATGTAACAGTGTAAGTAACAGAAAACTAAGTTAGTTTTCTGTTATTTATAGATGGATTAATCATATGCAAGGTTTCTCGACGATATTCCGAAATCATCAGTAAAACTACCTGAATTATTCGCATAAGATATCAGTGTTACAGTAAATGAGGACAGTGATGAAGACGACTAATATTATCATATGTTTTTTTATTATGATTTCTTATTAATAAACACATAATTTTTTTTATCTATTACCGTGTCGATGTAGTTTTGTAGAAAATATATGTATGTATTGTGAAAAATACATACATTTCAAAAAAATACGTAGGCTGCTCCAAAAAATTTTCAATACGTGTAATCGAAGCAGTTGTTCATTTATATATAATTAATATATCGAGTTTCTAACCTATTTATACTCTTTTTCTTTAATTGTTGTAATAAGCACGTGAGTAAATACATTATTGTTTAGTGTTACCCTGGTATTGTAATTTCTGAACCCACAATACAGGGTGTTTACTAAGGGGGGGGGGGGGGGGGGGGGTGTAAGCATATAACATTATCTTTGCCAATTTGACTACGTTACCCCTTCGATGGGGTGCTATAGCTTATTGTATGTTGTATCGTTAGTAAAAAAAGTGGTGGTGGTAGCTAACGTGAAAGTACGTATTTAAATTTTCCAAAAAATTCAAAAGCATCAATTCTTGTTTTCTTCATGAAAAGATTTCCTGAAAATATCATTAATAAATTGTCTTGAGTAGATTTATAATACATGTGAACTACAAACAAATTGGTTCACTTGATTAAGAAAAAACAATTATTAAAAAAAAAATCCCAGATATTATGAGGTTTTTGAGGTCAAAACTTTTTGTGGTAGTATCTTACGCAAAGATACATCACTGAATGGAACCACACGCAAAAAGGTTGCAAAGGCACGGACACTTATCCTAACCTGCCATGGCCTTTCAGAAAGTTTTTTGATTAGGGAGACACATACTTTTTGTAAAAAATGTTTTAACCAATTTGACCGAATATTTTTTTCACTTATTATTTTACATTGAATCCCCGGCGCCTTCGCTGTAATTTTTCAAACTTTAATTTTTTTCTACGCTGTTTTTATTAAAACAAAAAATCTTTTTAGTGAAAAATATTATAAAGAGCTATTAGAACGCACTACAATATAAAATGTATGAAAAAAATCATGAAAACCCCCTCAAAATAGGTATAAAATGGAAGGGTTTGACAAGTAGAACACTATAAATTACGTGAGAAAAGTTAAAAATTAATTAACTAAAAAAAACTTTTTAAAAACAATGGTTTTCTTTTAAAACCAAATAGCCCTAAAAAGTAGAAGTATTTTTTTAAATTATTTATTTAACGTCGGCCTATTTCCGCTACCAGGACCTATCACTGATGCCAGGAGACGAGCTACCCCCAATCTGGAAATTCTGAATTTGTACAAGAGATCATTCTTGTACATTTCTTGAGCTGTATCTCGAAAACTAGACATAGGATCGAGTTTTTGATGAGAAAATCAAAATCTACAACATATTAAAAATCCAGCCATTTTAACCGGTACCACTTTTTCACAAGGTTATTGCGGGGTCCTATATTAACCACTTGCAAATAGAGCGTTGGCCCGCCCATACACGTAATATTGACTGCGGTAAATGCAACGGAATCCTCTTAAAAGTTCTTTGCGATCAGCTACGCCACTGACTTCAGATAATGCCAGTTAAGCGCAACAACTGTTGCACTGCGGTCAGTGACGGTCTACTGTATTTTGCCCTTTATTTCACTCCTCCCCTAATTGGGAACTTACAAGCTTCTTTAATTAAAAATAGCAAAATTTCACAATTCGCAGCTAGCCCAGTCCTAATCGCTTTATAATTGAAATGGGATTCATAACAAATTAACTTTTTTTATTATAAATTCATTCGTACTTATCTGCACTTGTTCACCCTTAAATTGTTTCTTTAACGTGACGGAATATCAGCCAGTTAAAAAATATTTAACATCAATACATTTCAGTAAATAATGTGCTATTGTAAATTAAATCACCCCCAAAAACATGAAAAGTGTGCAAATTTGATGTAGAGAGAAAGGATATGTACAATGTACATATACACGTACTGACGTAAAACAAAAATAAGTGATATCCCCAAAGAAACATTGAAAATATAAAATGTTGGTGTTGAGAGAAAGTGTACTAGATGCACTCTTCTTCATCTTCTAAATATAATTTTCCAAATTTCGTTAATTTCAATTCTCGACCAAACTATCAATAAAATCAATTTTAAATTTAATTATCCCTGAAGTTCTGCCTTTTTACCATAATAATATAATAATAATAATATTTATTTATTTACAACTTTACAAGTATCAAATATAGAATGTAAATAACAAAAAATAATGGTAAATAAATAAAGTTACTCGATAAGTATATAATATACACTTGTTTGGAGAAGGAACACATTTATAAACAGGAACCACATAAAATTACATAATATGAAAACCATACAATGTAATCATTAACCGTTTCACAGAATCGATAAGCAAATCTGAATGGGTCGAGCAAAGGTTCCCACCAGATTTGGCCCAGACGCTGGTCTCACCAAAAGATAACCCAACGGACTTTTGGAAGTCTTGGAACGTGGGACAAAATTAAGGCAGTTCGGTCCACCGCATCGTTTGATAAAGGCTCTACTCGGCGAGAAACGTGATTTCCGCCGAAATATTTTAAATCAATTTTTTGGTCGTTAAATAGGTACTATATTTTTCTAATTCAAAGTACGTGATTTTTAATTTCAACGGATGTCAAAATTTATTTTTAGAAGCATTTCCAGTATAAGAATAATTTTTCGAATAGTTTGTGAAGTGTAACCACAAAACGCTCCATACAGGGTCTGCCGCCCAGGATTAACCTACAAGAGTTGAGTACGTAAAGCGTTCCATTTTCCCTTGAACCTAAATGGTCAATTTGTAGAGAAATTAATAGTTTTACTTATAATCAAATGGTCCGGGGAAACAAGCCGTTTCCTCCTGTTTTGTGTCCAATTTAAGATTTGTGTGTTTCCTCGCCATATTTATCTCAGTAAATTAGTAATTATCAAGACTTGTTTTTTATTTAATAGCGACGCGTTCGTCGTTTCCTAGATAAACCTGGGTTTTCTTTACCAAACATTGAGCCGGCACACTATACAAATCGTCAGGGCTACGTACCAGCTTCCCCAGAGCGTGTAAGATCCACGACTACCCAAACAACCCCTTTCCGAGGGGGCAGTTTGTAACAAAAGGCTAATCACGAACAAAAAGTCAGGTTAGTCGTGAGAGAGCCACATAATTATTTAATTTTGATAAAACACGATCCTGTTTCAAATTATCATGAAGTATAAGTACCTAGTGCATATAACACTGACGCGCTTAAAAGCTCTCAACATCCCGCAATTTATGACAAACTTGTATTCGACATTACCTTTTAGATGAGATATTAACGTCATTAGTTTATACTTTTTCAACTTTTCTAATCGATATCAAAAATAGTTGTCTTAACTCCCCTAAATTCCCCGATGCAAGGAAATTAGCAAATGTCATTCCTCATGTAAAGACATTGAACCGAGTAGAACTGTCACAGTTAAGACCGATCGGCTTGTTACCGGCACGGTAAAGATGGCGGATTACATTTTTCTTCACAACCTCCTTGACATAGGTATTAATTGAAGAGATTTGATGAGTAGAATATGATAAGCTACGTGATATTATTTTAAATCCAATATGGTGGACGCGCTAAGATGGCGGATTACCTTCTTCTTCACAACCCCCTTGACATGGGTATCAAAAGAAAAGGTTTGGCGAGTAGAATACTATAAGCTCCGTGACGTCATTCTAAACCCAAAATGGCGGCTTACCTTTATTTTCTTCATAACTCCCTTGACATAGGTATCAAATGGAAGGGTTTGACAAGTAGAATACTATAAGCTACGTGAAAAGAGTTAAACATAAATAAATTTAAAAAAAACTTTTTAAAAACAATGGTTTTCTTTTAAAACCAAATTGCACTAAAAAGTAGAAGTTTTTTTTTACCAATTATATAACGTCGGCCTATTTTCGCTACCAGGACCTATCACCGATGCCAGAAGACGAGCTACCCCCAACCTGGAAATTCTGCCGAACCTCTTTTCTTGAAAAGACTTGCCTAACATTTAACAGACAAGGGACCACCTGCTTTACACCCCCTCCGAAGGATGGTATATCCACTCAGTAATCGTAGTGGATATACGTCTTGAAATTATATAGCTTCCGCGCATACGCTGATATACAAGCCGGATCGCTGTGTTTCCCAAGATGGATATCACCCATCCAAGTACTAACCGCGCTGAACGTTGCTTCACTGGAGTATCGAAATACAACACAGTCAAGACGCATCTACGCAACTTTGTAAATATTAAATAATTGGGCCAACTATCTTTATCTAATATGTTGCTTTCTTTATGACTGCCGCCTCTTGTATAATTCGCTACTCTTTGACCATACATAGGTAGGTATTAAGATAATAGTTATGTCTACAGTTTTGCAATGAGTTTGTAGTCCTCTTTCCACTTTCAAGTAAACAAAATTCCAGTAATTACTCGGATGATTAAGCTGTTAATATCAAGTTGCTACGTCTTTATTTGAGGTGATAAAACCTTACAAGTATCTCGGGTTTCTTAGTGAAAGGAGATAATGATTTTCGTATATTTTAAAATTTATACGCGACATTTTTGGTGCAATATCATAAATTAGGAGCCGTAAAGGCACCCTAGAAATCTGACAAATAATTTATTCGACAAAATTTAATTGAAATTCAATTTTCCCATAATGACTTCCTATGATTTGCCAGTTATGAAAGTTAAATGTTTATTTGAATTATTTACACTTTAAACATATAATAAGATACATTTTTCTAAATGAAAATATAGGCGTTAAAATTCATAAACGCTGTAATTATTAATATCTCAAGCGGTTAACAAATGCAATCCAATCTGCCTACAGAATTTAATTATGTATTCATTTCTTGTGGGAAAAATGTCAACAGCTGCAGTATCGAAAGTTTCAATTTAGACTGGTGTTTCGCTTCAGATATTTTGGATAGGGCGGAAGAGCGTACTCGCGGACTTAGGAATTAATTTTCTTTCCAAACGACTTTATCACAAAAAAGGTTGTAGAATACCAAAATGTTAGCCGAATTTTAATTGCAAATTAAGACGATAAATAATTATTATAGCGAAAATTCCGTAAATCTGCGGAGTTTGAAAAAGTTTCGGAAGAGTTACGGCTATTGTGTTTCCGAAGTTGTGTCTGATATAATGTCAAATTTTTTTGTACAACGTATTTAATGGTTCTACTTATTCAAATCATAGGAAACATGAGCTTCAACTTAAAAATTATACATTTAATTGGCATGGCTTAGGCGATAAGAATTTAACCTTAATGACAGTCAGTACATATATATTTTAAGGCCAAGAAAGCATTATTTATTATCATACATAGTAAGGGTTCCGTACCGTAAACAATATACAGGGTGTTTGACAGAGAACATGAGGATACAAAGGGTCAGTTAGCATCTATACGACAAAACATACCTATATGAAAAAATGCCAGGTTATAATGCCAATTTTGTAGTTTTCAAAAACTCTCCATCTTACATAATTTATGCAATTTTTACGCACTTAAAAGTTAAACTTCTTTTAATATTCTGAAATATTTTTTTCTTTACCCAAAATAAACTTCCAAAAGAAAAATAATTTAAAAGTTTCTGTTGATACCCCAGTAAATAAATACAAATTTGAGGTCAAAATAGGAAAAAAATACGAGAAAGCTGTTTTTTGTGGAGACCTTCATTGAGATGCCCTTAGTGAGAAGTTCGAGCAAATTGACCCATGGGTTTTTTTTTGGGAGGAGTTAAAGGGGCGATTTTCAGTTTTTTGCCATTGTCTCTAAAAGTATTACTTTTTCCACAAAAATAGTCATGAGAAAAAATATTTCTATAAAGTTCTACACAAAAAAGGTCATTGCACTTTTCTTCATAGGATCAATCATATCAAAGATATTCAAGTAGGTACGTACAGTACGGACATAAAATGTTGTGTGTCTAATTGTGAGGACAAAGTTTCACAAAGACATCCATTCCCAAATCCAAGAAAGACATTAATCGATTTAAAACACTTTGACACCCGCACCCAAAAACCGAGTTCTTGGTGGAACCTGATAAGGAGTTTTATAGCATGTCAGTATAGTGGTAATCGGTGTATCAAAGGTTTTTTTTATATCATGTACCGAATACCAGGTACTAGGTTCTTTAGCATAAAAAAATATTTAAAATTCAAAGCTAACACAAACTAAAAAATATTTTTATTATTAAACAGTACAAATACGTAATATACAGGAACCCAAATATATAGGTAGAAAAAAATACTAGAAACTATAATTACCCACCAAAATCCAACTACCACTTTACTGGCTCACGAAATTACTCAGAAACGGTTTCTAATACCTGTCGTTCATTCGCGGTGCCTTAATCTGGTTCCAGTGTAAATGTATATCCGCTTAAAGTGCATGCAAATTTTTGCCAGTATAGTGCTAGTCGGTATCTCACTAGAAATACCAACTACCATTATACTGGTAGTCGGGCGTCAAGGTGTTAAAAAATGGTTAGAAGTCATCAAGCAGTAGAAAAACAGTAAAAAACAAATAGTAGAAGCAGCAGAAAAACAAAAACAAATGCGGTTACAGATAAATTAGTTCTAGTTTCTACTGTTTCTATTGTTGTTTTGCTTTATAAATATTCTATTTGTCTTCGTAGATAATCCCCAAACAGCAATATTATATGTTAAAGGGGGGTGGAATTTATAGAAGATATACTTTTTGCAACTAAATTTGATTCAGTCATTTAAACTTTGCACGATAATAAAAAAAGTAACAAAAGAAATGTAAAAACTGTATTTGTTCTGAAAATAAAGAGAAACAAACTAGACAACTTTTTTTTTTAATTTACTTGTCTCTTAACGGATGGACTTCATTAAGGTTAGAAAAGAAATATGGATACAAAAGTAGGTATGAATTGTACGTAAGCTGCCATTAGTATCAAAATAATCCGATCATTTAAAACAGAGTAACTATTAAGCATTAATTGAATATTTTTATTATGTAAACTATATGCATGTACAGTATAATACCAGAGCTTCAGAAACTGTGCTAAACCTATTTTAATACATATAATTATTATCAAATGTGGCACAGTTCTGCTTTCTAAATCACCCGAACAAACTAAAGTACAGTAGACGAAGGGAGAGCTGATGATTAGGTTGATAAAATTCGAAGAAATATGTTTTTATCTGTAAAAAGATGCAGAGTGATCACGATGGTGATGTCCAAATTTTTCTACAGTGTGTGCTACCCTTTTAAAATACTCTCTCTCCAGAGCGATTTTCCAATATAAATTTTCTGAAAAGTGTAAAACTTTGATTTTCATATTTTCTCCGTATGGAACACATGATATCAAACAACTTTTATTCTTACCATTTTTTTTTTCAGAAAATTGCAAGGAAAGAAAATAATTAACATTATACATAATGTGCAATTTGTCAGCTTTCCGAAAATATTTCACAAGGGCCCATTTTTGAAAAATTTAGACATTACCATTGTGGTCGGCACATTTTTTAAATTTAAAAACATACTGTACTCCAGCTCTTCCTTCATTTACTCTAATATTATATATTTTAAATTTTACCATTAAAATTATTCAACGTTCCCGCCAAGCGTCGCGCGCCATTTTCTTTTTCTTACAACCACCAGAGGCGCGTCGGTTCTAGTCCCAGTAGAATGAGTTAAATCCTGAAGACTGGGGATGGAAGATCATCAACGATAGATTGGAACCTATTCAAAATCTCTTGTCACCGGCTCCAGATCAGTTGATCAATACTATATTCTGCAACTGTACTAAAGACTGTAACTCTAGTTGTAGCTGCAGAAAACTAAGTCTTCGCTGTTCTGCAGTATACGGGCATTGCTGTGGGCAATCTCGTTTGAACGCCGCGACGGAAGAAATAGATACTAACAACGGAGCTATAAATGAAGATATAGTTGAAGATACGATACCATCAACTGATCAGCCAATTGACGACGCTCTTTATGAAGAGGACGATAAAGTTGAAACGAAATTAGATCTGCTAGAAGAGAACGAATGATTTATTCAAAAGGTTGTTTTGAGTGTCAGGATGTGGATATGTGGATACTGTTTGTTACTGTCAAAAAATAAAGACATTGTATCTTTCCGTAACTTTTACTCAAAAACGATTGGTCCTACGAAAAAAAGTGTAATAACCTTTTTTGTGTAGAATTTTATAGTAAATGTTTACTCATAACTACTTTTGTCGAAAAAGTGATACTTTTAGAGATAATGGCAAAAAACTGAGAATTTCCTCTTTAACCCCCCCTCAAATTGCTCGAACTTCTCAGGATGTACTAAGGGCACCTCAATGAAGGTCAGCTTTTTCGTAATTTTTTCCAGTCAAAATGTCTTCATTTACCATGATACTATGAAATATAAGATACGCTCAATACGAGTACCAGCTTTCGACCTACTGTGCGCATAGCGTCACCCTCTAGTCAACTTCAAATCGAGCCCGCGCCGGCGACCATCTACCTAAAAATACATATAAAAATACAGGAAAACCATAATATAAAAGCTGATTGGAGGCAATTTTACTTTTTAATATCATAGAATTCTATGACTGCTTTTGTCAGCACTTTTCATTTCACATAAGGCCGTTGTGGGTTTAAATGTTTGTGAAAACACCTCCAAAATAATTGGTGCAAGCACATATGATCTTTTGCACCGTTGATTTTTCAACGTGTAAGTAAGCTATTTATTTTGTTTTTGTTTAATATCAAATTTTAATTTATTTAATTAAACACAATAAATAGTAATAGTGAATAATATACTACTTTAATTAGTTTAATTATGAAACCGTGCATTTATCTAACGTTATTCAGGAAAATAGACAAAGTCAAGAAGGAGAAATATTTAGAGAATATTATTTAGGTATTATGCAAATCACAACTTACACACTTTTTTATTTATTATGAAAATACCTACTTTCTGTATATTGTTGCCCTAATCTGGGCACGCTAATATACTAGTTAGGTAAATACTTTAAAACACTCATTATTGGAGAACCAATCAAAACAACTACTCTTCTAGCTAATACTGACGAAGTATTGAATTACATGATAGGATTCTTAGCATTTTAAAGAAAAAAAATATATTGAAAATATTTCAATCATTTATTTACATTTAGTCATCACACTTTTTTATTTAATATGAAATTATCTACTTTCTGTATATTGGTACCTTAATCGGGTCACGCTAATATACTACTTAGGAAAACACTTTAAAACACTCATTATTGGAAAACCAATCAAAACAACTACTCTTCTAGCTAATACTGACGAAGTATTGAATTACATGATAGGATTCCTGGCATTTTAAAGAAAAAAAAATATATTTAAACTACTTAAATTATTTATTAAAATTCAGTCATTCACAACAATTATTGAACCTTACATTCTATTTCAACTCTAGAAAAGTTGTACAAGTTTTTTCGAACTCGTTAGTTCTCATCAGTAGAGTATAGAAACATTCATTCATTATTTACAAGCCTATTCTTGATTTATTTTTTACAATTAATTATTTTTTATTTATTTGCTTTTATCATGTTTAGAGAATATTATTTAGGTATTATGCAAATCACAACTTACACACTTTTTTATTTATTATGAAAATACCTACTTTCTGTATATTGTTGCCCTAATCTGGGCACGCTAATATACTAGTTAGGTAAATACTTTAAAACACTCATTATTGGAGAACCAATCAAAACAACTACTCTTCTAGCTAATACTGACGAAGTATTGAATTACATGATAGGATTCTTAGCATTTTAAAGAAAAAAAAATATATTGAAAATATTTCAATCATTTATTTACATTTAGTCATCACACTTTTTTATTTAATATGAAATTATCTACTTTCTGTATATTGGTACCTTAATCGGGTCACGCTAATATACTACTTAGGAAAACACTTTAAAACACTCATTATTGGAAAACCAATCAAAACAACTACTCTTCTAGCTAATACTGACGAAGTATTGAATTACATGATAGGATTCCTGGCATTTTAAAGAAAAAAAATATATTTAAACTACTTAAATTATTTATTAAAATTCAGTCAGAAATATTTATTCTGTTATTTAGAGTTAAATTGCCGGATTCTTTAATGCGTTTTTATTATGAAAAACATTTTGCATCTGCAAAATAGCGTTTTCGCAGCATGACATTCCATAGCGCGAGATATATCAATGTGTTCTCTCATGGTAATTATTACAAATATTTAATATCCTCCATTGATTTACTGAAAAATCTCAAGAAAATCTGAATTCGATTTCATTAAATAACACTAACGTACATTAGTTCTCACACCGCATTCTCTGGCGCTGTATCGTTCGCGAGGGGGTTCCGTATATTTAATTGCAATTTTCTCGAAAACTGTTAATTCTAAAAAAAAAAGTTTCAAATAATAATAATAATAATAATAATGTTTATTCATCCAGTAGATTATTACAAATAATATAGGATAAGTCATAAAACTGTAAAATAATAAAAAAAAAACATACGAGTATAAGTAACATACATGAGACATAAAAAATATATATATTACATATATATATACACACATACGCATATAAACATAAATACACACATATATACACATACATACATACAATCAAAATTTGTTAAAATAAGGAACATTAAACATGGTGTGTGTAATTAATATACATAGTAATTAGAAGTGATACGGAAATTTAGCATTGATTGAAACAAAATACAAAAAGCAAAAATCAGGCTATGGATGACTGAAATAAAAATAACATACAGAGCAAGTCAATGAATAAGTAGACTGCAAATTTTATATTCTATCATCAAGATATTCATTTAAAGAATAATAACATTTGGTAATTAAAAATTCTTTAACGCGTTTTTTAAATAAATTTAAATTTAAAGTTTTGTATTCAGCGGGAAGTTTATTGAATGCTTTAATAGCTAAAAACTTTGGACTACGCTCAAATGTTGCTGTTCGATGAAGTGGTACCTCTAATAAATTAGAATTTCTTGTAGAGTATGAATGATAGTGGTTTATCATCTGAAAGTTATTATTTTTTGCATAGATTAAAAAAGTTAGCACCATCCTTTATCCTCATATGCCCTCGATATACTTGGTATCTATTTCGAAAGACAAAAAAGTTTCTCGTTTGTTGTATTCCCACCTGTAAATTTTCACAGTTTATCGACATAGCCTTAGAAAAAAAATCATATTTTCTACACTTATTAAAACTTGACCTTCATATTAACACATTTTGTTAACAAATATAGATTCATCACACGGTAAAAATTTGAGATTAACTCGTCCCGTTTTTTAATTACAGCGAGTTAAACGAAAAAATAATTGTATCTATTATTTTACAATTTTTTCACATTTCTGGCTCTATCTTTTGTCTCGAACAACCAAAAGAGTCGTAATTTGTTATTTTATCGAATGATAAGTTTCTAAACACTTCGGTTAAGGTAATTTTAGTTTACATCTAAACTAAAAACCGCTGCCCAAGGAATCACTACTTCCACATCCACATTCCCTATCCAAGTCACTCACAACGAAAAAACTTTGTATGTGGAAATAATTGTTTATGGAACTTTAATAATATAATATTTGAAATCCTCTACCCCAAAAACCTAAGGTAGTGGGGTGGGGGTGGTGATGGGGGGGTGGTAGTGGGTAGTGGATGTGGATGAAGTAAAGAAATATTTTGAGGTTCCTGGTTCTTGTACATACACTAAATCACATTTTTTTTCATCCCCTTAATAAGGGGGTGGGGGTGGTAATGGGGGTGGCTAATGCTAAAATTTTTTTTGAGACCTTAGCTTCTCTTGTGTATACTAAATACCAATTTTATGGACTCTTACCTGCTTGATTTACCCATTTAAAACAAATTTACCCCAATTTACCCCCCAACCCTTCGTCGGAATAACATGAAAATATAATCTAGTTCCAG
The DNA here is from genome assembly GCA_936432065.2 of Rutpela maculata. Taxonomy (NCBI): domain Eukaryota; kingdom Metazoa; phylum Arthropoda; class Insecta; order Coleoptera; family Cerambycidae; genus Rutpela; species Rutpela maculata. Next base: position 62,233,945 of record OW386294.2, read on the forward strand.
ATCTCGTTAAAGTACATACGTGTACCAAATTTCAAGTCAATATCTTAAACGGTTCCAGAGTAAACGTGCGCACAAAAAAAAGTTACAGACAGACAGACAGACCGACAGACAGACCGACAGACAGAAATTTTTTTTTCGCTCAAACTTAAAATCTCGACGTTTCATGACATTTTAAGCCTATTTGAACAATAAAAATTTTAAAAATTTTTTTTGTCGTTACTATACTTCCACTGGATGTGGAAGTAAAATTGACCACTGAACTAGTTGACTTTTACGTGACGTAACAGCGGGAACTGCAGTAAGGGGAGGTATGCGTGAGAGCGTATCTCTATTTCTTAGTATCATGTTCAAATAAAAAAATACATTTATAAAAAAAAATTAACTTCAGTTTAATAAAATATTTTTGGAATCCTTATGTTTGTCCTTTCAATAGTTCACTTACCTAGATCAATTTCTCTTAACTTACGAAAGGGCGCACAGTGGGGCAACAAAGCTAAAAACGTGGCCAAAAATCAAAATATGTAATAGAGTTGACACGATCGCTCTTTTGAGCTATGTGTAGCCAACACCTTTACACACAATAAAATGAACCGCAATTGGCCATTACATGATTCATTTCAGCGCCCACATCAGTCAAAACCGAGTAGTGCAGATAGTGCGTTGTGAATTTTAAAGTTTTATTAGATCTTTGTGCTCGTTTATTTGTTTATTACTATATTAAAATTCGAGTTTTTTGTTATGGAGGCTTCAAGTTCAGATGTGTATTATATTTTCTAGTACTTATAATTTTGTGATAAGCAGTCATATTTTTGTAAATGCCAATTTAAAGTCGTCAATGTAAAATGTTAATTGTTCTTAGTAATAATGAAACATTTTGTTTGGTTCCAAGTGCGACCAAGACATTTTTTTTAAATGGGTGTTTCTTTATTTATGAAATAAATATATTACGTTTACGCCCATATTTTGCCCTTCACTTTTAAAATTGAAATTATTTCTAGCCTGAAACGCTTTTTAACAAGTATAAATAATTATTATATTCGAATGTTTTTTCGATACTTATAAATTCTTTATATCCCATCATTAGCATTACAGAATACATAAAACTACAAAACTTCGTAATTTTCTGTTGATATAATTTTTTCATCCCCTGTAAATCACCCCTTTTTGAGAAATGATTTTATTAAATAATTTTTCTATAAACCTGAACCTATTTTTGATCATTAGCCAAGTTTTAGATTTTTGGCCAGGTTTTCGGGTCTCCTGCCCCACTGTGAGGAAAATATTGTGGTGACATGGACTCCTGAGTTACCTGCGGACCACCAAACTGTAACTACATATAAAAAACTGCTGTCTAAGGAATCACTACTTCCGCATCCATATTTCCTATCCAAGACTCTCACAATGAAAAAAAAATTGATATTATATTCGCACTCCTCTGTGTGGAAATAATTAATCATAGAACTTTAATAATACAATATTTGTAATTGTCTACCGTGAAAATCTATAAAACGATATGCCACATCGGTAGTGGGGGTGGGAGTAGCGAGAGGGGTTGGTAGTGGGGGTACTGATACAAAAAAAATGAGGCCCTTGGTTCTTGTCTACACACTAAATTAATTTTAATTTTACACCCTTTAATAATAGGGGTGGTAGTTGATGTGATCGATGCCAAAAAACTTTTGAGATCGTGACTTCTCGTACATGCATTAACTGAAAAATTTTATAAACTCTTGCTTGCTTTACCTGTTTATCCCGATTTACCGCCTCAACTCTTCAACCGAATAAATAGTAAAATATGATCCATTTTCATATGTCATTATAATGCTAATCATGGGCACGAGAAAAGTTACAGACAGTCAAACCGACAGAGACATTTTTTTGTTCAAACTGAATATCTCGTCATTTCATGACTTTCTAAGTCTATTTGGAAAAAAACAATTTCTTTTACCCTTACTATGCTGCCATTCTACTACGTGGATGTGGAAGTAGTTTCATGTTTCTAGCTGTTTCGAAAATAAACCGCTAAGACAGATCGATGGACGGACGAACGAGTCTTCCTATAAGGGTTTTTCATTCTTGAATACAGAATTCTAAACATCAGAATCTAAATTTGTGCGGACGGTAAATATGAAAACAATCAATTTTTAAATAAAATCTTAACGTTTTATTTAAAAGTATGGCTGCATGCAAGTCTCATTACTTAGCTGGTGGTTAGACTATGAAGTAGGAAACATGTGGAAATTATTAATATTTCAATTTTAAACAAAAAATGAGACATGATATAATCTTAAATACAAAATTTACACTTGTGACGGACGTGTTCAACAAATCAATAACCTTCTCAAACCAAGCACTTAAGTTTCGGTCTCTGGACATTGTCCCATTCCCCACATGCTATTGTTTTATTCCCAATATTTCACCGGAAGACTTTAGGGAGTGGAAAGTGAAAACGGTCGTTTGTGGGTAAGAAAACTCCCCCTAAAAATGTTATAGACAGAGCTTTTTATCTCGAGTGGTCAGCTATGGACAGTGTCACTATGAAATATTTATCTTCAGTTACAAGACAACACTCGGATGGATGAATTGATTTAAAATAATTCTTTTACATATATGCATTATTCAATGTCGTTTGCTTTGGGTCAGAAATAGTTTTGGATTATATTTTTTTAGTTTGAAGAACGCAGTAGTTTTATACGGGGTGCATCACAGTTAGTGGCCTATTAGATGTTTTAGAAAAACTACAGATAATTTGAAGCTGAAAATATAAGGAGACGGGTTTTCATTTAATGAAAATAACTTCCTTATTTTGCATGGTACGCCTTATTTTTTATGCCCGATTTGAATGCCATTAATTATTTTAACCAATAGTTTTTGAGATATTTCGATTTTAATGAAATTTGATGCGGAAACCAATCCATAGTTGAAAATTAATTACATTCGGTATGGTAAATTCCGATAACCAATTTTTCTCCCATATATCTATGATAGTGAAGGAGCTTATGTGGGCTCAAGCTACAAATGCCCCAAAATATACAGGGTGCCCGGAAAATGAGGTCCAACTTCGACAATTTCGATCTACATTAAATCGCTTTTTTCAGATGGAACATATTATATTTTATAAGCCTTTTCGTTTCCCACATTTATTACCTTTCAACCTATATCTACATTCCCCATAGCTAAAATGCAAGGTTATTCGGTTGTTTTAAGTTATTTAGGAAAATAGTTAAATAAACATCAATATCGACAATAGTGTGACATTAAGAATAAAATAATTTACAATAATTTTGCAAAATAATCACAGTAGGTTCATGAAAGTTGCTTAAAGTTTGTCAGGGCTGGTAAAAAGTTCGATTTATTTGTGTTTGTGCTTTCTCTCTGGAAAGAAACCTAAATATACAGAAAATAAATGTATAATATTAAATCATTTCCTACTGGGCGAAGAAAGATTCCATAACCTCGACTCAGAAGGTAGTGATCCAAAACTACATAAAGAGAAAAATGTCAAGCATTTTTCCGTCTAAGTTAGCTATCGAAAGCAGTATAAAAAACACAGTATGAATTGGTATAAATTTTAATACCTACAACAAAACCAATATAACGAAACTTTGAGAACGATGATAAAAATAAGACGGTTTTGGATCACTAACTTCTGAGTGGAGGTTATGAAATCATCTTCTTCTCCAAGTACGAAACGATTTTGATATTATACATGTATTTTCTGTATATTTAATTTTTTTTTCCAGAGAGAGAGAGTAAAAAACACAAATGAATCAAACTCTTTACCATCCCTGATGAACATTAAGCAACCTTAATGAATCTACTGTGATTTTTTTACAAAATTATTCTAATTTCTGCATTGTCATGGCAATCTATTGTCGATATTGATGTTAATTTAACCAGTTTTCTAAATAACTTAAAATAACCCAATAACCCCACATTTCTGCTATAGGGAATGTACATATAGGTTAGAAAATGCAGTATTCCATTTGAAATAAGCGATTTAATGGATGTCGAAGTTGTCGAAGTTGGACCTCATTTTCCAGACACGAGGTATATTTTCGGGCATTCGTAGCTTGAGCCCACATAGGCCCTATCACTCATAGATATATGAGAGAAAAATTGGTTTTCGGAATTTACGATAGCGAATATTATTAATTTCCAACTATGGGTTGGTTTTTGCGTCAGATTTCATTAAAATCGAAATATTTCAAAAACTATTGGTTTTCTGGATAGGAAATGATATTGAAAGTTAACTTAAAATGATAAATAAAATTCGAATCCGGCATAGAAAATAAGACATGGCATTTAAAATAAGTAAGTTGATGTTAACTTCCGGTATAACCGGAAGTGTTACATAGGTGACGTTATTTTCATTAAATAGAGCACTCTTCCTAAAGTTTCAGTTTCAAATTATTTGTAGTTTTTCTAAAAAGTCTAATAGACCACTAACCGTGATGCACCCTATATATATTTGTTGATCTTTTATTTTGCATTCAAGCCAAAAATTTAAACACATAAATGGTATTTCTTTTATAAACAATTAATTGTTGATGAACATTGTATAGGATACCCCACATAGTTTTTTGAAATTGTAAATTTTCTGGGTATCATTACTGTATTTTTCAAAATTTAATCATCTTCTAATAATGAATTTTTATTTTTGTAGTTTTATGAAAAATCGCGTCTATTCATGAAAAAATAAACTTTTATATGCTGCCTCATTTTTCTCTTTCTCTATGACATAATTTGATACATATTTATCCTCGTTTAATAAAATAATAGCGGATTTCTTGAGTTTCCTTTTAATTCAGTGGCTTTCTATTTCCAAAATGTTGGCAGAGTCTTATTGAATCAAATTACTCTTATCCCACGTCTGTTCACAATTTGTGAACAACTGCATTAAATAGAAATAGAAGCAGGAATTTCCAAGAAAAGCCCAAACTACTGAAACTCAATATCTAACATGTCATATGAAAAAACAAGAAATTACCTATTCTTCGCATACCAGGTGTTCCAGAATTACATTAACAAGTGATATCTCCATTATTGGAAAAGATAAATATATAAATGAAAACAACCTGCAGAATGCATGAAAGACTTCGTCTAATAACACTCCTAAAGCCGTGTTTTCTCCTGCAACCCTTAAGAAATCACCCTCAACTTTTCTCCAAATGGCACCCTGTATAGCTATAGCTTGAAATCGCATACCCACGTCATTCTGAGTACAGTGATATACCATCAGAGTCTTTCATGTCTATTTCATGATGTTTTATTTATATTTTTATCTTCTCAAATAACGGAAATATCCACTTCACCTGTTAATGTAATAAGGTCGTTGACCATTTTTTAAAAATTTTATATTCAAATACTTTATTAAATTTTATTTGACCCGTACTTCTTATTTTATAGTCTAAAGTCATTTTAATAGTGAAATTAATTATTTAAATTAAAAAATTTTGAATATCGACGGGCTTCGTTTGCTTTGCTTATTTGCTGTTAGCATATAGTTCAGTCAACGGGGTTTCACCTCTAATTTGAGTGCTAATGAATGGATTTTGATGAAATCTTGTGCAATGTGTTTGTAATGACGTTAATAAAAGAGTTGAAAAATGATCAGAGTAGGAAATGATCGGAAAGGGTAAAAAACACCCCACTTATCATGGGTTCCGTAACTTGAAGAATTAGGTCAAAAATGAAAGAGAAACAATAAATTTACGTTTTTGACCAAAAATAAGACGTTTTTAGTCTTGTGAATATTTTCGAAAAATGCATATTTTTGGAGATATGGCCACTCGAAAATTCTTAAAAGTGGGGGAGGGGAAATGTAAAAGTTGAAAGTTGAAAGTTGAAATCTGAAAAAATTTAGGTGAATATGTTTTTTTATTTACAACTTATCTGTAAAGTGCGTTTTCTCCGAGTTATTCCGGAAAAACATGAAAAACTACCCTTTTCTTTCAAATTGTAGTGCTTTAAAAATATGTAATTTAAAAATTTGAAAAAATTCAGACGTACGCATTAAGGCCTTCTAAACATTTTTCGTCTCTTGCAATTTTTTTGTAACTTGCTAATTTTCCGAGTTACAGGCAGTTTTTCACAATAAATAATGTACTACATTTTTTGCACAAAAAACACATGAAAATTCGAAAAATGAACGTCATTCATGTATATTATTATAAAAAAATATGAAACCTATGTAGTTATACCATTTTTAAAGGTTCAATATAATTTTTAAATTTTCATGTATTATTTAATGCGCAAAAAATGTAGTACATTAGTTATCGTGAAAAACTGCCTGTAACTCAGAAAATTAGCAAGTTACAAAAAAATTCTAAGAAAATGTTTAGAAGGCCTCAAGGCATACTTCCGATTTTTCAAATTTTTAAAGTGCTACAATTTCAAAGAAAGGGGTAGTTTTTCATGTTTTTCTTTCCCGGAATAACTCGGTGAAAATGCACTTTACAGAAAAATTGCAAATAAAAAAAGGCTTGTATTTCGATTATATATCGACTGGCCATATCTCCAAAACTATGCATTTCTCGAAAAAATTCACAAGAGTGAAAACATCTTATTTTGAGCCAAAAAATTTATTGTTTCTTTTTAATTTTTGACCTAATTCTACAAGTTGCAGAACCCGTGTTTTCTACTCCTTCCGATCATTTCCTACTCTAATCATCTTTTCAACCTTTTTATTAACGTCATTACAAACACATTGCATAAGGTTTTATCAAAATCCAGAGATTCAGAGATTTTGGTCATTTTAGCGCTCTGTTGACTGGACTAATAGATTAAAGTTAGTATCGATGTGAATCATTGTATTTTAAAGAAATATTAAACTCCAATTTTTAACATTTCGGGATTCGGCACTTAAATTGTTCAAATTATCTACATAAAACTCGTGTACCATATAAAAATCCACTATGGGTAAATTCTCTGAAGTACCCTTCACAAAATTATGTTCCATTATAAACAAATATTAAATACACAATGTAAAGGTAAACAACAAATCAACACACCACTACTACCAACATAATAAATGAAAACATGAAAATTCTCTAGAATTGAATGATCATCAGATACGTCATCATTTGCCGCCTTTTTATTTTCAAAACCAATTTGTTCTTGCATGTGATGATTAGAACTTTTTTTAATATTATATACAGGGTCATTCACGGAAAGCGGGTATTAGACGTTTCTTGGGATCTGTCGAGTTTAGAAATTTGAAAATTGGTATGAGGGGGTTTTTGGATATGGCGGATCCAACGAAAATATTTTCATGCTCGTGCTACTTCCGCTTATACCGGATGTAGCACCTAACTTTGGTATTTTAAATGGAACACCCTGTATTTTATTGGATATTTCGGTTCCTCATAAAATTTTAGCTTAGGTTTATGTACCATAACATACTCTTAAACATACCGGTTTTCGAGATAATTAATATTTTTGGAGATTTTTGACGGTTCCCACCCAATATCTTCTATCATGTAGCCGATTAGGAAATTTTCTTTTCAAACTCTTACAAGTATCTTATGACCTAACTAAAAGTTCTCTTATGTTTTCACAATATCATACAGAGTATTTTATTTTCACAGTCGAACATTGTTTTAGTTTAAACGTCAAAAAGTCGTTTTTTTCAAATGGAACCCCCTGTATATTTTCACAGAATCTAATAGAGGATTGAATTGTGCATCGATTGATGTTACCATTCCCTATACCTATCTCTCTTTGTTTTCTTATTATGAACGAATATTTGTTAAACGTACAAACAAAATCAGCACTGTTTGTTAGTAGGCAATACAAGTCATAACTTGGTTCCTTTTTTATCATAAACGAGAATAATCATGTAGATAATTGATAATCATTTATTTATTATCAAGATGGCAGCTTCAAAAACGAGACATTAGATTTATAACAAATACTTTGGGACAAAAATTTACAAAATTAATGAACACTTTGAATATAAATATTTAATGCAGCAACTGTTCAAAATGCTCTCCACTTGCACTTACAGTGACTTGGCTAATTCATGGGGATTTGTTAAAATGTAGCCAGTTCTCTGTTCTTTGGATCTTCTTTGGTAGTAGCAGGAGTGGCATAAACAATATTTTTAATACCCTAAAGGTCAAAAGTCTAAGGGGGTCCATTCAGGGGACCTTGCTGGCCATCTCCAAGGTCCTCGGTAGCCAAACCACCTATCTTCGAACGTCGCTACTAATTCGTCATAAACTTCCCGTGGACCGCAACCATTCATTTGAAAATACATAGAATTATAAATATTTAGGGGCAAATTATCAATAAAAGTTACTGTTCGCAAAATCTTCGCATATTTATTGCTATTTAAATTCTCCTCGTAGATATGGTACTATCAAAAATATTGTTTATGCCACCACGGCTACTACCAAAGAAGATCCAAAGAAGAGAATACAGACTGCATTTCAGTAAATAAATACCCACGAAATTCGCCGAGCCATTTAAGTGCCGTAAGTTCCAGGATATTGGCTTGTTTGGAGCAGAATGGAGAGCATTTTGAACAGTTGCTGCATTAAATATTTATATTCAGTGTTCATAAATTTTGTAAATTTTTGTGCCAAAGTATTTGTTATAAATCTAATCTCTCGTTTGTGAAGCTGTCAAAAACAAATGATTATCAATTATCTACATGATTATTCTCGTTTATGATAAAAAAGGAACCGACTTATGACTTGTATTGCCTACTAACAAACAGTGCTGATTTTGTTAGTCCGTTTTACAAATATTCGTCCATAATAAGAAAACAAAGAGAGATAGGTATAGGGAATGGTAATATCAATCGATGCAGAATTCAATCCTCTATTAGATTCGGGTGAAAATATACAGGGGGTTCCATTTGAAAAAAATGACTTTTTGACGTTTGAACTAAAACAATGTTCGACTGTGAAAATAAAATACTCTGTATGATATTGTGAAAACATAAGAGAACTTTTAGTTAGGTTATAGGATACTTGTAAATGTTTAAAAAGAAAATTTCCTAATCGGCTACATGATAGAAGATATTGATTTTTTTTCCGAAGGGTGGGAACCGTCAAAAATCTCCAAAAATATTAATTATGTCGAAAACCGGAATGTTTAAGAGTATGTTATGGTCCATAAACCTAAGCTAAAATTTTATGAGGAATCGAAATATGCAATAAAATACAGGATGTTCCATTTAAAATAGCAAAGTTAGGTGCTACATCCGGTATAAGCGGAAGTAGCACAAGCATGAAAATATTTTCGTTGGATCCGCCATATCTAAAAATCCCCTCATACCAATTTTCAAATTTCTAAACTCGATAGCTCCCAAGAAACGTCTAATACCCGCTTTCCGTGAATGACCCTGTATGCAATGTATATTTAATATACTTTTTGATCATATAACGATATTTTGTAAATTTTGTTGAAGGAAACGACCCTATTCTGGGACACTGTGTATACTGTTAATCTAATTCTGATCACGTTATTAGACTAATAAAGCAAATCAGTTATATCACTCTGAAAATATAATAATAATCATTGTCTGAAAAAAAATTCTTCTCGTTACGAAAGCCTCTATTAGCAGTATGTGTTTCTAGCCCAGCCTAAAAGATTTCATTTAGTGATAAAAACACATCATAAGTAAAACATTTATTATATTTCAAAGTTAAAAATTATTTAAAAATAAAAATAAGAAAATATATAAAACGTCACTGACCTATATTCTTTTTAAAAAATATCGGACAGCATATATAGTGCATAATTCGTAGACTATATCTGCATGTGAAGATTTTCCTGCACTCCCTGACATGATACGATTTTACTGGTAAAAGTTTCACTATTTAAAAGTGTATAAGGCTTTTTCAAACTGGTTTTTCTTCATACAATAACACGCAGTCAAGGTTTCAGGGAAATTTTAAATTCCAGGATGTACATTGCATTAAATGGAGCAGGAACTGTCCAGTTTGACACCCAAAGTTCTCAAAAGCAAAATTTTAAAAAAATATCGAGGACGTAAATTATCAAATTCTGAAATTTATCAAGAACATGGATTTTTTTTCCCTTATAGGTTGCGGTGCCAAAATCCCGCCGTATTGAAGCTCAAGATTATTTTACCCATAGTTTCGTTATCCTATTAGACCCATTCCTCTCCAAAAATCGAGTGTACGGTCGATGGGAGCTGTAGCTATTTCTTCCGGGGTCACGAATTTTCCCTCGAAGTATGAAAGGACCCCAGCCACCAAGGCTGGGCATTCACATAGTATATAATACTGTCCCTGTACTGGAGTCCCGTTAGTACTGATTTGTCTAACCAACAGAAACGAGTGAAGTACAATAGGAGAGTCAGAAAAAGTTGGGTGGACATCACCATATTCTGGACCGGGTGTTTTAAACGCCATTTTCCAAAATGGGCGGCACCGATTTTATTTTGTATATATTTCTGCTCCCGGGACAGTCATACTCATCATTTAGGTGTTTAAATATATGTCTTTAAGGGCAAGGAATCGATTAAAATGGTTTGTGAAGTTTCTTGACGCTATTTATTAAAAAAAATCGGTATTAAAAGTTTTACAGGACTCCTGTATTACAGGGCGTAATCCGCAATTTAAAAAGTGGCCTACTTTACTGTAATATTTGTGCTGATACATCCTAAAAACTGGAATGTTCATTTCCTAAAGATGTTTTTATTTTACAGGTAAACTAACATTGACGAAAGTGGATGAACTTCAAAGGATGGGAATGAGACTGGCAAATGTTCACCAAGAAAAACCAAATGTTGTATTTGACGTGGAGAAGTGTATTATTCATCAGACTGTAGACAGTAACAAGACAGTTACCACGGTTAATGGAAGTAAAAGGGTACAAGAAGCAGACGTGTGTCCATTTCGGACTGATCTGGATCGGAATCTTCTTCATTCGTAGTATTTGATAACAGCAGACCTTTGTTAATGTTTAAAAATGCAGACAAAATGTTAACATTTCATCAGGCATCTCAGTAACCATCCATGACGTCTTTAATTCATCTGAATCACAGAATTTATTAGCAAGTCCAAAGTCTACTTTCTGTAAAGCCTATCTGATTTCTTTTGCAGCAGCTTTGATGTTATCTACTGTTCGCATAAGTTTGACTATTTCATCAATCCCTAGTTTTGAAGAGAAAACCATCAATGACTCGTTTTTACTATCAGATGAACTGAAGCTTATTTAATAATAATAATAATAATAAAGCATTTATTATTTACCCAAATTCACAAATTTAACAAAAATAAATTTACATTTACACTAGAGGTAAATAAAAGGCGAGTAGTTCAGTTTACTGTCGAAGCCAGTAAACTGTTCTTCCACTACCGCCTATAAAAACATCAGAAGTAGAAAAATATAAGTACATGTAATGTGGCTTTATATTCATTCATACCTAGACAAAACATAATACATAAGAAAATTAAAAAAGAAATACATCAAAGCAGAGCAAAAAAGAGGCAGACTAGAGCAGAAGGAGAGAGAAGGCTAGGAAATGAGAGGAGAAAAAAAATTAAAATAAAGGAAGGAACAAAGAAATAAAAAGATAGAGAAGTTTCAGGAAAAGATAAGATTACACTTTACTGATTTCGCATTAAATATTTTTTAAATGTTTTTTTAAAACTTGCACATGAAAGGGTGAGTCCATTAAAGGGTAGCTTATTTATACAGGCAGCAATGTTATAAGAGAATGACCTTTTGAATATTGTCATCATTCTCGTAATGTCTTTGCAGTCTTAGTTTAACTTCGTTGTTTCCAATTACGTTTCCACCAGCCAATTTATTTAACAATTAACGGATTTCCGTTAGTGTGAAGCCATATCCTTCTTTAAGCTCAGGGCCTATAATTTCCATTCCTTTTTTTAAATACCACATCTTCTGGTGAAATGGTTTTCTGTTCTTTAACATTTTTCATAGCTTATTCATATTTTCTTAAATATGCTTCCAAACAAACTTTATGGTACATTAAATCTGCACCAAATACTTGAGTATCTGATTCCAGATCTGCCACACGAGTATAAACGTCATCTTGAAAATAGATTGCAGATAAAAAAATTTTTCGGATTGACTTATACGAAACTTGTCCCGGACACCATTATGACTTTGAAGCCCACATACAATACATCGAATATGTGTTCGGCGCACAATTGATGAAGGAAGCTGTCGTGGTACAACAGACGATCTTGTTTTCCTGGAGATTTCGTCATTGGCATTGTCATCTTCACTTTGTGATACTTCATCATTAGCCATTTCTGCTGCTATTTTTTCAAGAGATTTTTTTTAAACTATACGTTTTATAGCACTGGTTTGTCACGTGATGCACAAACACAATATCAGAAGCCACACTTTTCAGCCTTTTTGCAACTGTGTCATCTCTTATGGCGGCTGCTTCTTGTACTCTTTTTCTTCCATTAACTGTGGTAACTGTCTTGTTAGTGTCTACAGCCTGACAAATAATGCACTTCTCCACGTCAAATGAAACATTTGGTTTTTCTTGGTGAACAGTTGCCAGTCTCATTCCCATCCTTTGTTAATCATCAATTTTCATCAATGTAAAATAAAAATATCTTTATGAAATGAACATTTCAGTTTTTAGGATGTATCAGCATAAATATTACAGTAAAATAGGCCAGTTTTTAAATTGCGGATTACGCCCTGTAATAGAGGAGTCCTGTAAATCTTTTAGTAGTGATTTTATTTAATAAATAGCGTCAGGCAACTTCACAAACCCTCTTAATCGATTCCTTGCCCTTAAAAACATATATTTAGACACCTAAATGATGAGTATGACTGTCGCAGGAGCAGAAATATATATACAAAATAAAATCAGTGTCGGCCATTTTGGAAAATGGCATCTAAAACACCCGGTACAGAATATGGTGATGTCTACCCAACTTTTTCTGATTGTCCTATATGTACTTCACTCGATTCTGTCGGTTAGACAAATCAGTTCTAAAATTTTTACGGGACTTCAGTACAGGGACAGGACTAATATGATGAGGAGTTTCCTCATCCTCACCATACATCCTGCATTCTGGATTGTCCTTCACACCCATGTTGGGTGTGCAGTGTCCTGTTAGGATTTTCACTTCACATCTGAGCTGTTTTCTGCTCAGCTTTAGCAATTCGTTGGTCTTCGTCGCAGTCAAAGTTCCAGGGAAATTTTTGATTCAAGGATGTACATTGCATTGAATGAAGCAGAAACTGTTCCAGGTCATAAACGTAAACTAGCAAATTCTGAAATTTATCAAGAATAGGGATATGTTAAAAAGTATCTTCATCATATAAATCGTAAGCTTATGTTTGTAGAATAGTACAACGAATTTGAAATATTTTTTGTTAACTAATTAATAAAGTGAAATGCATAACGCAGGTGTAATGCAAATAAACTAATTTATTAAACAACAGACAGGGCGGCCTTAGTTCCTCAAGCGCTCTCGTGAGAAATTTTGAAAGGCGCGCCCTTTTTTGGGATATAAATTTACAAAATATTTTGCTGCTTTATTAAAGCTTTCCTTTTAAACAGATTTTTTTGCTCAAACTTAAAATCTCGACGTTTCATAACATTCTATAAGGCTATTTAAACGGTAAAAATGTTCAAATTTTTTTTTTTGCGTTACATAAAATTAAAATAAATAAATATTATTTGTTGAGATCCGAGTTTTACCCATTTGTTCCAATGGGATAAAAATAGACAGAGATTCCACAGTGCCGCGGGTTGCATAATTATGAAATTGGTCTGACTTATTTGCTATTTCGCATCCGTTCCAGTTTAGTTCATTGATTATATTAGGCTCTCGTCGCGGCGCCCTTGTGCGGGGCACGGTCTCGCCTCCCCTCCAAAGGCCGGTACTAACAACGGATAGAGCCTGTGGTCTCATATTTTGTCTTAAAAGAGCTTTGTTATAAAGGTTGCCTAGGTCATAGTAAATGGTAGTAGGCATCAGTGCTTCTAAAGAAGAACATCTTTAGAGGCTCGAGGTCTCCAACGGTCTTGTCTGTGAAACAAAGAGTGTCGTATATCTCAAATTAGGCAGCTACAACAACCGTCTCACCCAGAGTGATGCTATCTCTAAAAGTTCAAGAAGCAATGGGATACTACCGCGATCAATTTATTCCACAGCCTGTAGAAAAAACAGTCAGAATCTGGTTGTAGAATTAAGTTTGTTAAGTCACCTTATACTTTCTCATATCTAAACTATATGATAATAATAATAATAATAATTTATTTAATCACTGTGCAATTTTACTATTGATGTGAACGTCAATAAGAAGAGATAATGTTTAATTTATACCCTGAACTAGACAACATAATGCGGTATAATGCAAAAATAAGGTGAATATTTGCAATTTAAAAATACAATCATTAAAATTTAAAATGTTTAAAAAATTTGACAACACACATATTTAAAGGTAACTAACTCTATTCAATACACAAGAAAATAAATTACAAATTAAAAAACTGATTTACATAGATGGCAGTGACTAAAGAAAAATAAGTTTAATAAAGTTTTGATGTCCATTGTAGGTTTAAGCTGGTTTAATGCAAAACATGCCTTATTTAGTATCTTGATTAATTCATTTATATGGTTCCCCCAACATAGCTTACAATCCAAGTAAATTCCTAGAAATTTAACTTCTTTCATAGGTTTTAGATTTAGGTCTGAAATATGAACCGCAAAATTTTTCGATAATGTTTTCCTTTTGGAAAAAAATACACATTCAGTTTTTGCTAAATTTAATATTAATGTATTTTTGTTACACCATTCATAGAACTGTTTTACAACTATATTGACAGTGGTTTGCAAGGTTTCGGCATCAGCAGCTGTTACTACCATTGATGTATCATCCGCGAACATGGTTATTGTCGTTTGAGATATATTTTTAAGAAGATCATTTATAAAAAGTAAGAAGATAAGGGGTCCCAGGACCGTTCCCCGAGGCACTCCCATACTAACGTTATATTCTTCAGATGTTCTATCGTCAACCTTCACTTTTAGTTTTCTATCCGTTAGAAAAGATTTAGTCCACTCTAGAGTATTGCCTCTGATACCCAAGAAAAACATTTTTTTATAACAAACGAAATATTAATGGGGAAAGTATTGTGAATGTGTAAAATTCGATATTGAGTTTACATGTTTTCAAATTCCCTGAACGCGAAAAAAGAAAATGAAATATCCGTCTGTCATCCGTCATTTGTTATTGTCTATGATCGTACCCTGAGTCCAAATTTCTGGATCAATTATGTTCAAATTTTGCATACGTGTTCACGACGTTCACATCTCGATGCTAAATCTCAAAATCCCTTAGTGCCAGTATGATATGACTAGTTGTTACGCAAAAATACAGAGTGAGGGTCTGTAGGGTTAGAGGTTAAAAAATTAATAATAAGCTATAATATGTACTGTGTAGGCCTCACTCCAATTATTCTGAGTTGTGTCGGACCGTTTATTTTTCAAAGAAGTTACAGTTAAGGGTTTAAAGCATCTCAAAGAAATTGCTTTGTGCGTGCCTAACCATTGTGTGTGAATGTTGGAGAATTCGCCTACTCCGTAATTTGAGCGACGTTAAGGTGCTCCTCAGGCAAAGAAAAATATATTTTTAATGGTACGGATAAGCGCATATTATTTTATAATAAAGTTTTATAAATTTTAATCTGAGGTTTTGTTCTCCATGAATTTAGCTCAACTCTCGTAGTCTAGTAATTAACTTCGTTATATTAAGTTTCAGATCCATACAAAATTTGTCTGGCTATTACTCTTAAATAAAATATAAATTTAATTTATATGCATAGCAGAAACAATGAGGTAGCGAGTAAAAGCTAACGTGGATGATAGTACCGTGCATTTATTCCAACCGAGCCAGAAAACTCGGTAGAAGACTGAAAGACGTAATGTCGCTAATTAATAGGAACGACTTGCGGCAGCGCGCCTTTGGCTTTATATCGTTTCCCCTTGAGGGCAATTCTGCACCCGCCAGCCTAAATCAACTATGTAAGTGAATTAAAATATTTATTAAGGAATTCACATACACACTCCCCTTGGGACCGCTGTTAATTAGTGCTGTTATCTAAGATATTCAGTGAATAATTTAATTTTACTAACTCATCCAAAGAGGCTAAATTGTATTCGAAAAATTATTCACGTTTTATTATCCTACTGAATATACAAGTCTATAGGTAAGTATACTTATTTTTCGTGTATTCATCCTGAATTTTTGTTTTAAAATTATCGATTTAACTAGGACATCAAACGAATGATTTTTATATCACTTCGAAATCGACAAAGAGGGGTCGACTCAAAAGGTACACAAAAACGAAAACTAGATTCTTATGTAAAATTTCCTACCGGATTCGAATTTCGAGTTTGCTAATTCATTCGGACTGCGAAATTGGAAAAGCATATATTTCTCACTCAATATCCCGCTTGTTATTCGAGATATCGAACTTAAATTTAAACAAGATATTCTTTCAACCTTTTCTTTAGCTATACTCAAGCGAAAAATTCCATTGGCATGATATATTTTTTACAAGGAATATAAAGACCCAACATGTCGAACAAAGATTGTAAAGTGCATCGTAAAATATAACATGTGACAATTTTTTTTATTATTAAAGTTAGGAAAGAAATAAAATGGGGTTTAAACCTCAAAAAAATTTTTTTACTTATATTTTTTTATTGTGATTGTTCGTTTTTCCAAACTAGAGCAGGTAACAGAGTGTACGCTGTAACACGGGTAATAACGTAGTTGTTGTGGCTATAGAAATGTTCACAGAAAAAATAGTATACATCAATATTAGTTAAAACCATACATTAGAGCCCATAGTACCAAAATCAGATTTTTTTTTTTTAATAAATACTTTTATCTTGCAAGTTATTCGTAATAGAAATCACCTCAACGCGGCTACGCTAAGAAACGTTCCCAAGGTAGAGGCTACTAACATGACGTCACCTCCTTGCAGGCATGCCGGCTTGTGTGTAATGCGGGTCCGTTGTTTTTTTATTGAAAGACTAATGTAATATATTTGAAATAGTTGGCATATATCAAATATTTTAGTTTCTACAAACAAATTGTGTGTTGAGTAGGTCCATTTTAAATTGTATACCTTTTTTTTATTATTAATTTTTGGATATTTAGCAAATTAATTATTACATTATTGGTCGCGCTACCCCAAGCCAAAAGTTCGTAGACTAGATGTGATTCAACAAGTGAGTGGTATAGAATCCTCATCTGATCCCTCTGAAGTACCTGAGATAACCATTTAAATTTATATAACAAATATCTTTGCTTTTTTCTGATGTACTTTATGCGTACGTCCCATTTCAAATTACTATCCAAGTAGATTCCCAAGTACTTCACATGTTCGACAGACAATTCTTTATTTAAATTATTTATTTAAGCTAATTTTGACAAAATTCGCTAAATAAGTTTTATATGATGCAAATGGTATGAAATTAGTTCTTCTATAGTTGATGGTTAGTAGCCTCTCATTGAAACAGTTCAATATATTGGGTAAGTCAACCTCTACTTTTTTTTTATTGTTGGGCAGTCCTTATCCCTATAAACACGGCGGTATCATTGGCAAAACTTAATACAGTTCCTTTAGTTTGTACTTTAAATAGTTCATTTAGGTAACTATTAAACAATAAAGGTCCAAGTACCGTACCTTGAGGAACTCCATTTTGTACTATCTTTGTATCACCGAAAGTATCGGTTTGTGCACTGTCTTCTATTTATTAAGTAACTCTCCATTAGTTTATATGGAGCTCCTCTAAAATCGATGTTTTCCAATACATTGAGTAACTGGATGTGGTTGACTGTATCAAAGGCTCTTGTTAAGTCGAAAAGACTTCAGCTAGATAGAGCTGGAGTCTTTTCGTCTATTGCACAGTTTATGTTGTAAATTAACTTTGCGATTGCATCATTTGTTGATCAATGTACTGCGAATCCAAATTGATCGTCTGACAGAATGTTATACTTTACTAGGCAATTTTGAATTATATGTTTAAGAACTTTTTCAAATATTTTAGCTAAATTCGATATTAACGAGATAGGCCTATAAAATTAGCCACATGCAATTTATCCCCCCATTTTATGTAATGATTTGACTACGGCTAACTTAAAGGCGATGGGGCATGTAGCTGTTTGGAATGACCTACTTATTATGTATGCAAGAGGGGCTGCTATCGTAATGCTTATATATATCTAAGTATTTCGGATTTAAAAGTGTCGATCCCTTTTCTTAATTTTTATTTGTTTCAGAAAGGGATATTGAGTTTGAGGTTATCTGATTACTTGACAGAATTTCATTTGTTTCTATTTTATCGGCTAGTTTTTTTTATATTTCCGTAAAATAATTACAAAAGGTATCAGCTATAGTATATTTGTCGCTAGTTATATCACCATTTGCATTTACTTTATTTATGTATTTCCTCAATTACATTTTCCTCATTGGTTATATATTTAACAGATTTCCATAAATGAACAGTACTTTCTTTATTTTTTTCGACTACTTTTTTGTAATAATTTATTTTAGTTTGTTTAATTAAATCATATAATTTAGTTTTAAATACTTTTATTTATATTTTTTACAGAAGGTTCTATTTTCATATTTTTATACAGATTGTCTTTTTCATTTTTGGAATTTACTAACCCTTGTGTAATCCAACTTTTCCTCTTTTTATTTGTATTTATCTTTGCTGTTTTTGTAGCGTCTTCTATACATTTTTTAGAGTATTAATAAAAATATATGTACATTTATTTATGTCATTTGAGGAGTATACTTCAGTGCATTTTTCCTTTTTTAATTTTTCTAATAACTTTTCTTTGTTTATGTATGATCTATATTGCTCTTTTTTAACATTTTTCATGTTAAGAAAGATATAAAAACGAAAATATTTTATTTTTAAATGAACATAAATAAACATTGATCCGCATCGACCGTGTCTCGCGATACACTCAAGAAGCTTACGTTCACTCGGGGAAGACGGGAAGTTCCAAGTTGGTATACCGGTTGGCTCAGCCGATAGGTACACTCTTGTAACTTTTGAAAGGGTGAGTGAATTTTTGTCAAATTTGGTGCAGTGATATGGGATAAAATTTGCAATTATATGATGTAAAGAACCAAAATGGCCGCCTTTCGGTTTCGATGCAACTGATATAAAAATTAAATTTTTAAATGGGACAACCTGTATATTTTTGCATATTTCGAGTCTGCTGGACAAAATACATATGATCTGACACTCAAATATTATTTTTATTTTAAAAAAATATAGGTTTTCAATTTTTAGTTTTATTCATAGGAGGTCGCGATTTTGCCAAAACTGTTAAAAATCGGTCTGCAAGCACCTTTAAATTATTATCTCTTCAGATACTAACATTAAACACTATCTATTCTTCATTAAGGTCAACGATATTGGTTTTTCAACGAAAACTATTTTTTTTAATGGAACTCCTATTTAATTACATCTTTAAATTACGAAGAAAATTGTGTGTATAATATCTACCTTCTCTTTGTACTAAATTTATAATTAAAAAAAGAAATGTTTTGATAGCTTTTTCTTTAACATCACAATAATATTTGAGGGTCAGATCATATGTATTTTGGCCAGCAGGATCTAAATATGCAAAAATCTGTAGGTTGTCCTATTTAAAAATTTGATTTTCATGTAAATTGCATCGAAACCGGAAGTCGGCCATTTTGGTTCTTTATATCATATAATTGGAGATTTCATTCTATATCACTATACCAAATTAAAAAAAAATCCATTCGCCCATTCAAAAGTTACAAGAGTGTTCCTATCGGCTGAGCCACCCGGTATACAATAGACACCACACCTCTGCAAATGCGAGTGAACACGATATTATTATTAATATTTTGAAATACTGAAATGAAATTAAATGGCACTCCTAATAGTACACAAATATTAAAATCACTATACCAGCATTTAAAAAAAGAGTTGCCCAGCCCTGTATTAGTAATTATTAAATAAGAATGTGGTATTTTTGCATAGGCTCAATGTAAACTTCAGTATTATTTAAAAAAATCCAATTCCTTTAATTTACAATATTCCATACAGTTTGAATGACAAGTAAACCCGGGATTTGTTTATTCGCCTTCTTAAAATAAATACACCTTCCCACACAAACAAATAACTGCAGATATAATAAAAGTATTATATACACAATATCTCGTATGAAACGATAGAAGTCCTTTCCCAGAAAGAAGTACAAAACAGTCGCCGGCTCGAAACTAACCTAGAGGGTGTCCGTTAAAACAACACGACTAAAGGAAAAGGGTTGCAGAAATAACACTAGCGAGCAAAGGAAAATAAAACTTAACCTTTTGGTCTAGAACGATAACGATCACAAATTTAGATGTTGAATTTGTGTTTCAGATATTTAAAAAGAGAATTGATGCTTTTAATGGGATAATTAACGGCTGTTTTTCTTTTATATATGTGTGTACTGGGAATTAAATACTTTTCAAAATAAATATTTGCCAAAATTCACCAAAAGGACTTATGCCAATAATACTGGATTCGGACCACTGTCGTATCTACTTTTCAATGGAAAATAAATTATAACTTTTAATACAAGGTATATAAAATTGTGGTAAATGAAAGATCTGGGATTTACAAAATTAGATGTAAAGTCTACAACTACTTAAGTCCTATAAAACCATTTTATAAAGGCTCTATTATCCACTTGTAAAGGTTCTCGATATATGTCTTATATAGCTTGAAGTAAATAAATATTTGCAGAATTCACCAAAAGGACTTATGCTTATGCTTACGCTTGAAGTTACTATGCGAGTATTTTTATTACTTAATGATCACATAAATGTTGGTTACAGAACCATTATAAAATTTGTGGGTTACTTCTTTAATGTCACATTACCAGGTGATATAAACGTTCTTACAACTAATTATAAAGCTGTTAGGCGTATACAGGTTAGAGTTTTTCTTAAGTACTCTTATACAGAAACTTGTGCATTAACGGACTCCAGTGAATGCATAAAGAATTTTTATACAGCCGAAAATATTTGCAGAAATTCACCAAAAGGACTTATGCCAATAATGCTGGGTTCGGACCACTGTCGTATCTACTTTTCAATGGAAAATAAATTATAACTTTTAATACAAGGTATGAAATTGTGGTAAATGAATGATCTGGGATTTACAAAATTAGATATAAAGACTGCAACTTAAGTCCTATAAAACCATTTTATAAAGGCTCTATTATCCACTTGTAAAGGTTCTCAATATATCTCTTATATAGCTTGAAGTTACTATGCGAGTATTTTTATTACATAATGATTACATAAATGTTGGTTACAGAACCATTATAAAATTTGTGAGTTACTTCTTTAATGTCACATTACCAGGTGATATACACGTTCTTACAACTAATTATAAAGCTGATAGGCGTATACAGGTTAGAGTTTTTCTTAAGTACTCTTATACAGAAACTTGTGCTTTAACGGACTCCAGTGAATGCATAAAGAATTCTTATACAGCCGAAAATATTTGCAGAAATTCACCAAAAGGACTTATGCCAATAATGCTGGGTTCGGACCACTGTCGTATCTACTTTTCAATGGAAAATAAATTATAACTTTTAATACAAGGTATATAAAATTGTGGTAAATGAAAGATCTGGGATTTACAAAATTAGATGTAAAGTCTACAACTACTTAAGTCCTATAAAACCATTTTATAAAGGCTCTATTATCCACTTGTAAAGGTTCTCGATATATGTCTTATATAGCTTGAAGTAAATAAATATTTGCAGAATTCACCAAAAGGACTTATGCTTATGCTTACGCTTGAAGTTACTATGCGAGTATTTTTATTACTTAATGATCACATAAATGTTGGTTACAGAACCATTATAAAATTTGTGGGTTACTTCTTTAATGTCACATTACCAGGTGATATAAACGTTCTTACAACTAATTATAAAGCTGTTAGGCGTATACAGGTTAGAGTTTTTCTTAAGTAGTCTTATACAGAAACTTGTGCATTAACGGACTCCAGTGAATGCATAAAGAATTTTTATACAGCCGAAAATATTTGCAGAAATTCACCAAAAGGACTTATGCCAATAATGCTGGGTTCGGACCACTGTCGTATCTACTTTTCAATGGAAAATAAATTATAACTTTTAATACAAGGTATGAAATTGTGGTAAATGAATGATCTGGGATTTACAAAATTAGATATAAAGACTGCAACTTAAGTCCTATAAAACCATTTTATAAAGGCTCTATTATCCACTTGTAAAGGTTCTCAATATATCTCTTATATAGCTTGAAGTTACTATGCGAGTATTTTTATTACATAATGATTACATAAATGTTGGTTACAGAACCATTATAAAATTTGTGAGTTACTTCTTTAATGTCACATTACCAGGTGATACACACGTTCTTACAACTAATTATAAAGCTGATAGGCGTATACAGGTTAGAGTTTTTCTTAAGTACTCTTATACAGAAACTTGTGCTTTAACGGACTCCAGTGAATGCATAAAGAATTCTTATACAGCCGAAAATATTTGCAGAAATTCACCAAAAGGACTTATGCCAATAATGCTGGGTTCGGACCACTGTCGTATCTACTTTTCAATGGAAAATAAATTATAACTTTTAATACAAGGTATAAAGTTGTGGTAAATGAATGATCTGGGATTTACAAAATTAGATATAAAGACTGCAACTTGAGTCCTATAAAACCATTTTATAAAGGTTCTATTATCCACTTGTGAAGGTTCTCAATATATCTCTTATATAGCTTGAAGTTACTATGCGAGTATTTTTATTACATAATGATTACATAAATGTTGGTTACAGAACCATTATAAAATTTGTGGGTTACTTCTTTAATGTCACATTACCAGGTGATATAAACGTTCCTACAACTAATTATAAAGCTGTTAGGCGTATACAGGTTAGAGTTTTTCTTAACGGACTCCAGTGAATGCATAAAGAATTTTTATACAGCCGAAAGTTAGCTGCTGCAGCGTTTTACCTGCGGTAGCTATATTTATGAAACTGCGGAGGAAATTAGTATTGTACTTTTGTTATAAAATGGGAAATACATCAGTTAATCCATAGTTCCAGATTCCATCAGCAAACGTCTTTAAAGAGCATCAAAATAATCAGGATAATGTACACACAAAAGGGAATGAAACGTAGTGGAAAATATTCTGCAGTTACTTGACTCTTCATTGACAATATTGAAATTATCTAAATTTTCACATAACAACCAGAGATCTATGATACATATATAATTACCGCCAATCTGACCAAAAAGCTGTAAAGCTTTGCTACATTGTTTTATAGGGGAACTCACAGTACTACTATGCGAAATTCGTTATTGTTTAACGCCTGCATAAAAAACTGAATTGCTCTGTAAAGTAAATCGTGATCTGTTTCTATAAACTAAAAGTATTTGTGGCTGTTTAGTAACTGCATGCCAAATTGTTTTATAGCAAAACCTGCGGCAGTCTTTATACAACAAAAGAGAACATGTAGCTATATAATAGCTGTATAACAAATTAAATTGCTCTGCAGTATAACTCGTAGTAGTTTTACACTATACCGGGTGTCATAGTTTTCAATGTTTTCAAGATATAGGCAAATTTGGCAGGGGTAATATATGTTAGATCACTGTTTGCGTGATTAACTTTTTAAAAACTTTTTATTTAGTTACAAGAGGAATTAACGTTGATTCCTGAATAAAAGATACAATCTATGTGTGATACATTTATTATGAAGTGAATATGATAACTGACTGTACAAATGCTCGTTACTCTTATTTATAAGTTTTCAAATGATGTGTCAGCCAAAAGTTAAACAAAGGAAATGCAAGATAGCAAATCAGCATAATATTGTGAGAAGTTAAAATGAATCTTAATATATAGTTAAGCAATTCTCAAAGGAAGCTGTTATCTAATACTGTAATATGATACTATTTGTAATGTCGCTTTATATCTTGATGATATAGCGTATAATTTTATATAACATATATACCGAAAACGGAAATTTTTCATAATTTGACACTTTTCCATCACTTCCGGTTTCCTCGAAAATTACCCCAACTTTGAAATTTTAAATGAAACACCCTGTAAATGTTTATATTTTTTGATTCCGGAGACGATTTTAAGTACGACTGCGTAGTTTTAAAAAAAATTTGAGACTACTTGATTTTTTTACTTTGAAATTTTAAATGAAACACCCTGTAAATGTTTATATTTTTTGATTCCGGAGACGATTTTAAGTACGACTGCGTAGTTTTAAAAAAAATTTGAGACTACTTGATTTTTTTAGGGCTATTTTCATTTTTACATCAAGAGTCAGTTAATGCACTCAAATCAGTCAAATGCACCAAAACAATAAAAGAAAAATGTAAACGAAAGATTTTTCGAATTGTTTAGTAGCTACGACAATCCAAAATTTCCGAAATCACTAATTTGTAATTATGTTAACTTTTTCAAATTGCAACATCTTTTAGACATCCAGTAGTTAAATACTAATTTTCACGACAAATCCATCGATACCCTCAAACCGAAAATCGCTTTGCAAGTATAACTCCTGCTATGTTGCGAAATGTTATGCGAAACACCACCCAGACAGCACCGTATATTCTAAGAATATTCTGTAATTATGCAAAAAAGAATGAATATATTCTGATTAATTCTGGAATAATCCTGGAATATATATAAGATAACGGATTATTCTAGTAATATAATTTTAAATATATACCTGGAATATTCAGCATGAATATGATAGTAATATTCATTTTGGAATATATATATTCCCTCCTGGGTCAAGAATATTCTAACACTTTGAGAATGAAACAATAATATTAATTGTTACTCAACCAAATCAACGTTTTATAAAAGCTTTTAATTTTTTCTGTAAAATGTAACTTAAATATATGCGTGTTATTTCAATTAATAAAAAATATTTAATATGATTATAATGATTATATTATACAATGATGTTATTCCCAGTTTTAAACAAAAGCTCAATCCATATTTTTGTTATCAGGTTATCAGGTTTGAGCAGTGCAGCCAAGGCTAGACTTCAGAAATAAAGCCATGCACATGCATATAGTGTTTTAAACTACCCGCGATTTTTTCCTATTTACGTATCTCATAACATAACCTCAATATCAGAATTTACGTGCTTTAATCGTTTGTTGTTGTTGAGATACTTAAGTGTTTTTATGTGTAGTATAAGTGATAAGTGACCGATGAACAATAAGTAAGTACATTAATCTTTTTTATAGGGAAAATTTAACAGGGCATCACATCACTTGTACATTTTCTTACTTAAATGAAAAGAAAAACGGATAGAAATACTACTGGTACTGGCGCAGCTTCATAGAGAACTTAATAGAACTCTAAAACTCCATAAGACCATAATACTGATGATATAAATCAGAGACAGTTATTACAGTTGAACAAAAGTTTACCAACAAATTCTTCACATTTACAAGAAAGTACCTACTTATGATTGCATCAGTCAAAATAATTCCCAAACTTTTAATCATAGTACTGCAGGCACCACGAACTTAATAAGTAGTGTTCATTTAGAGAATATTGTTAGAAGTAATGTTTCAAATAGGGGCAGTGAAAGTAATTTATTGGAAAGCGATTCTGGCGAAAATTTTAATTGTAGCGCTAGTTTTGAGTAGCAGAGCTGTCGCACATAAAGTTACTATACTTCCATGTACCTGAAGTTTCGAACGTTCACTTGAACGAATTTCATTTGAAAAGGAAAGATTAATAAAAATTATAAATCGACTTAGGCGTACCACTTTTACGGTAATATTTGTTGGCAAAGATAGTATCGTTGCCACCAAATATTATCAGAAAAATTGTACGTACAAGTCGATTAACTTCAAATTTTCAATTTAAATTCGTTCAACTGAACGTTCGAAACTTCAGGTACATATACTTCCTGGAATATGTGACTAGCAAATGATAACCCTCTGTGCTTAGAGGCAATGGACAAATAATTTGTAGTAACTTTTATTACAAGTTTTCATTTTAATCAATCTTTTCTATTATTTTTTGTAAAAAGATATTAATTACCTGTTTGTATTTTTTTTTCTAGATTGATAGTATGTGTAGATTGGGTAGCGATAATTACAAGGAATGTTCGTGTCGCTTTATGTGAAAAGTAATGAGTGATGACTTGGCCAAGCTTTACAGTTTACACGGACACAAAGACAAAAAAGTGTTTTCCAAAACAGCACTTTTCGCAACAGTTACAGGTAATTATTTAACATAATATATTTGTTTGCGGTTCGGATATATACTTGCTTAAATGAAAAACAAGCCTGTAACTCTCTATTTTTTGCATGA
This sequence comes from Rutpela maculata, assembly GCA_936432065.2. NCBI lineage: Eukaryota > Metazoa > Arthropoda > Insecta > Coleoptera > Cerambycidae > Rutpela > Rutpela maculata. The sequence goes on from OW386294.2 coordinate 62,260,330, forward strand.
TTTGAATCAGTTTTTTTTTCATGTAGAGTGACAATATTTCTATGTGTAGGTGACATTAATTTGGTTTTAATTTACATACACGACCTCCTGCGAAGCGTTTTTTCACCAAAAACAGTAAATCATATTAGCAATTTTCTTTTAAACAGATGATATAATATCCTTCTATTTTGATTTTTTTAATGTATTTTTTTTTTGATTTTGATGAAACTTACTATCAACTTACTATCAAGACATGCTGAAGAAGAATCAGTTATTTAAAAAGAAATCTCTAATATGATTTAGTGTTTCTTGGCGAGAGGAATATAACTTTCTAATTCTATTCTGAATTTTGAATACTTTTTTAGATACGCAGGGGTGACACTAGGATTTTTTTTGGGGGGCGGAGGTTAATAATTCCCAACTCTCATTACAGGAATTTTCCCAACTCAAAAAAATTTTCTTCAATGAAAATGATGAGCGGGGGGGGGGTAAAATTTTTCTCGAATTTTCCCAACTTGAAGCTTGAATTTCCTAACTCGAACCACAATAAAAAAGAATTCCTTCGAAAATAAAAACTGATGAGAGGGGAGGGGGGGTAGGAGGTGGAGGATAAAGTAAAAACAAATTTTGAATCCTTTGGTTCTTGTACACACGCTAAATCATGGGGGCGGCTAATGCCAAAAAATATTTTGAAATATTAGCTTCTCTTATATGTACTAAATACCAGTTTTATGGGCTCTTGCTTGATTTATCTATGTACTCCTATTTACCCAATTTACCCCTCAACCCTTCAACGGAATAAGATCAGAATATAATCCTCGTTGAAATACATATAATTCAAGTCAATATGTTAAACGGTTCCAGAGTAATTGTGCGCATAAGAAAAAGTTACAGACCGACGGACATTTTTTTTGCTCAAACTTAAAATCTCGACGTTTCATGACATTCTAAGTCTATTTGAGCAATAAAATTTTTCAAATTTTTTTGCGCTACTATACTTTCAAGTAATTACAAAATACAAAAATATGAGTTGATTCTTGGTTTTACCATTAGCTTTCTTCAATACACAAGTTTAAATTCTAAATAAAAATCCTATAAAATGTTTTCTTTTGTTTTAGAGACAATGAAAAGGACAAAGAAGATTAGTCTTAAGATAGATTCAAAATATAAATATATTTATTAAATACTTAATAAATAATTCTGCAATATTATATTTTCAATATTTTATTTTCCCATATTTTTAGAATTTTTAGGAAGAAGGCACTAATATGCAAGAAGTGGAGAGTTTTCAGGTGATTACTGTTATTATTTTACATTTTAATTTTTATATAATTATTTAAATTGAAAAGTAAGATAATCAGATATCAAGCTGAAGGAGCTGCTGTAAACAATTGCGAGTGTCTTCCCCCATCCAGGTGCGTTTTGATGATGTATTAGTTTTATTTCTGCTTTTACCAAAAGTGACCCACGTATACCAGAGGACCTGTATACATTCTCACGGGAATATTCCTGAAACCAGCCTAAAGGAATATCCTATATAAACCTAGATTATTCCAGGAATATAAATATATATTCCAGGCAAAAGCTGTGAATATGTTTGAAACATATAAATATTCCTGGATTATTCCTGGAATAATTTGGTAATATTCTTAAAGGAATAATCTAGGTTTATGTAGGATATTCCTACTGGCCGATTCTAAGAATATTCCCTGGAGAATTTATATATTCACGGCCTATTCTAAGAATGATTCTTTATTCTCAAGAGTATATTCCAGGAATATTCTAAGATTATATTGTGCTGTCTGGGCACTGACCGAGCCAAAAAATATCAAGAAGAAGGGGGATGCACTTTGAACGTTTGCTACCATTTAATTAATCTTTTAATGTTTTTTTTATTGTTAGATAGCACACTTTTATTTGCAGTGTTGTTTTGTTGACAAAATGAATATTTTGAATCTAGTTTTATTCAATTTCCACGGCATACTTACTTGATAAGCGTATTTTCTCGATATTTTAATTATTATCCACCAAAGAACGTGTGTATTTGAGTTAATATCAAACCAATTTTCTATTTGAAGGTTATCAATGGATTTGTCGTAAAAAGTAGTATTTAACTACTGGGTGTCTAAAAGATGTTGCCATTTGAAAAAGTTGACATAATTACAAATTAGTGATTTCGGAAATTTTGGTTTGTCGCAACTACTAAACCAACTCGAAAAATCTCGTTTACATTTGTCTCTTATTGTCTTGTTCCATTTGATTGATTTGAATGCATTCATTGATTCTAGAAAAAATAGCCCTAAAAAAATCAAGTAACCTCGAATTCTTTGTTACAGTTCTACTTAGAATCGTCTCCGGAATCCAAAAATGTAAAAATATACAGGGCGTTCCATTTAAAATTTCAAAGTTGGGGCATTTCCGGGGAAACCGGAAGTGATGGAAAAGTGTCAAATTATTGATTGAGCATTGCCCTCATATTTCAAAATGTTAATGATTATGGGATTAGTTGCTTTTATTGGGTATTTGTTTCATCGCTAATACACGGCGCCATAAGCAACTGCCTCGTTCGCCTCGTCTTAAGTCTGCCTTTTGATAAAACCATTCAAGAAATCAGGAGATACTGAACTGAACTTTCCATATTTGCTATAATTTCTTCTACATTGTCCTCAGAAGAGAGCGCGAATTTGAATCGCTTATTTAATAAAATGAGTTCTTTACCAAAAGATTACCAGGAAAATTTCCTAAAATGTTGATTACGTTTTGAGCACTGCCGTATTGGTAATTGCTTTCTTGGGTTTTTTAATAGCGTCAATTGATATAAACGTGTTTCAATGAAAAATCACACTATTGTTCACGATACAATACAATTTCAATATACACCTGGCATGAATATCTTCAACTTAATGATCTTGATACTTAAAAATGCTAATGACATCAGTAAATAAAGCGATGAAATGTAGTGGTAGGGCTGCAATATTACACAAATTGACCATACTAGCAACCAGACGTTATTGAAAACTTGCCGACTAAATCCTCTCGCAAATGAGTTCCAAACATAAATTAAATTATAACTCCAAATGCAAAATTATGTCAATAATTTCTGAGCTACATAAATAATTAAGTTTAGGAGCACAGTAACAACGTAATATATTTTCGAATCGATTAATTACTAAATATAGAGATTTTATGAAACGCTATCAGCGAGTATTGTTTGCCAATATAGCCAAAAGGGAAAAGTACACTTCGTGGGAATGTTCGGATCAATCCTCTCTGCAAATGGAATAAGAGTTAAAATGCGCCTCATTTACATGTCTTAATGAGCATCTTTGAGAGCGAAGCACGAGCTCACCCTTCAACAACCCCAACGCGGCTATTTCAACTTCAACACCTCTCTTTTAGCTGTTGTCTTAAACTTTCCATGGAACAATGAACATATAGCTATCTGAAATTTTACTCGTTATAGAAATATTATGTTTTTTCTGGACGGATAACTTAATTACGCATCGCGAGATACGGATGGAATTTGATACAGACCCTTTATGAAACTCGTTCACTATATTTTTGTTGAACATTATACCTGAAATTTAATTCTAGCAGAAAAAATATGTTGCATTCATTCAATTATACCGTATTTAGATTTTTTTTAAATTTTAATGATATTTATTGCGTCAGAATTAAAGAAAAACTAGTTCATTGTATCCTAATTTAAAAAAAAACAATTGATCAGCCACTAAAGAAATTATGAAGGCGAGAGTAAGCCCTACGATTTTTCTATTCAGAGTCACCTCCCGATCAATAGTTCTCGCTGGCATTGGCTCTCTCATCATCTTATCTACAACATCTTGACAGAAGTTATTCCAATTGGCCTCTCTCTACTGTATTGCACGTCTGGCAGTATCACGCTATCTGCCGCGGTTGTCTGTTATATGCATGGGGGGGGGGGATCGGATAAAGTAAAAAAATATTTTGAGGTTTCTGGTTCTTGTACACACACACTAAATCACATTTTTTTTTCATCCCCTTTAATAATGGGGTGGGGGTGGTAATGGGGGTGGCCAATGCCAAAATTTTTTTTGAGACCTTAGCTTCTCTTGTATATACTAAATACCAATTTTATGGACTCTTACCTGCTTGATTTACCTATTTTCCCCAAATTTACCCCAATTTACCCCCCAACCCTTCGACGGAACAAGATGAAAATATAATCTAGTTCTAGATCTCGTTAAAGTACATATGTGTACCAAATTTCAAGTCAATATCTCCAACGGTTCCAGAGTAAACGTGCGCACAAAAAAAGTTACAGACCGACAGACAGAAATTTTTTTTTCGCTCAAACTTGAAATCTCGACGTTTCATGACATTCTAAGCCTATTTGAACAATAAAAATTTTTTAAAATTTTTTTGTCGTTACTATACTTCCACTGGATGTGGAAGTAATAACATAAACGTGTTTTACTAAAAAAAATTTGGTTCGCTTGTGATTAGCTTTAAGGTTTTTATATGTGACTATATCATTCACAAGAACGGAGTTCAAAAGTGCGTTCAACTAATACATAAGTTTATAACAATTTTCGGTCAGTCTCACGACGTACTGTCCCCATGCAGGTTCAATAAAGGGAAAATGACACCGCTTCGCCTTCGAGCGACTTTTTGGCAAAACTGTTTTTTGATTTATGCACAAGTCGGTTTTCTCTACAACTTTATTATTTGGAAAACCCTGCATTTGGCTTTCCTACTATCGCTTTCTATTGATTACAGAGCCACACAAAAAAAATAAAGTTTATTTTCCAAAGGTGAAAGCTACCTATTCCTATGTTTTTTGAGCCGCTGATTCCAAATACGTTTCACTGCTTAGTTTTTCGCAAATTCGCAAATTGACATTTCATCCCTAAATTCGGAGTTACATGGCTATTAAATATAATAGAACGTTCCCAACGTTCTATCGTAGCACGGAACCGATGGTGGTGTACTACTTCCCCCAAAATTACTACTACCCCTCTGTTCTGTTCTGATTTTTCCATAATACGCTTGTGAAGGCTTGTCTGACCGGAGTTATTACAGGGAATATTGATAAGCCGAGTATCTTTTGACCAGGAGATATCAAAACAACCCCCGAGGGTTGGAACCACCCCCTCCTTGAATGACAAAACATTCCTAAAATACTGCATAAGGGCTGAAGAACAGTTTCCTTCAGTTTTCGAGGGCGAGTAACACGATAGTTGCAATACCTCACTCTTCTGGAACTACCCCTAAATGAAAAAGAAACGGCTCCTTGTTCTGATTTCTCCGTACTATGCTTGTGAGTTCTTGATGATTGGGATTATTACGGGGAATATTGATAAATTGAACATCTCTTCACCAGGAGACGCCAAAACAACCTCCCTCCCTAAATGACAAAACATTCGGAAAATACTGCGAAAGGTAAAAAGAATGGTTTCTTCCAGTTTTCGATGGCGAATAACAGGGTAATTGCAATACTTTCCCCCACTCTTCTGGAACTACGCTTGTGAGGGCTTCACAAATCGGGTTTATTACAGAGAATGTTGATAAATCGAACATCTTTTGACCAGGAGACGCCAAAACAACCCCGGGGGTTGTAACTACTCTTTCCCCGAATGATAAAACATACTGCGAAAGGGCTAAAGAATGGTTTCGCCCATTATCGAGGCGAGGAACACGATGGTTGCAATACTTCCTCGCCTTCGATAACGGGGGAAACTATTCTTCAGCCCCTTCGCAGTATTTTCGGAATTTTTTGTCATTCGGGAGAGGGTGGTTTCAACCCCCTTGGGTTGTTTAGGCATCTCCTGGTCAAAAGATACTTGATTTATCAAGATTCCCTGTAATAACCCCGATCTGTCAAGCCCTCACAAGCGTAATACGGAAAAATCAGAAAAGGGGTCGTTTTTTTTTTCATTTAGAGGTAGTTCCAGAAGAGTGAGAGAAATTATTGCAATTTTCGTGTTACTCGCCCTCGAAAACTGGAGGAAACCGTTCTTCAGCTCTTTCGCTGTATTTTCGGAATGTTTTGTCATTCAGGGAGAGGGTGGTTCCAACCCCCTGGGGTTGTTTAGGCGTCTCCTGGTCCAAAGATACTTGATTTAACAATATTCTCTGTGATAACCCCGATCTGTCAAGCCCTTACAAGTGTAATACGGAAAAATCATAACAAGGGGTCGTCTTTTTTCATTTAGGGGTAGTTCCAGAAGAGTATTATTGAGTAATTATTGTGTTACTCGCTTTACTCGCCCTCGAAAACTGGAGGAAACTGTTTTTCAGACTTTTTGTAGTATTTTCGGAATGTTTTGTCCTTCAGAGAGGGGCGGTTATAACCCCCCGGGGTTTTGACGTCTCCTTTTCAAAAGATACTCGACTTATCATTATTCCCTGTAATAACCCCGATTTGTCGAGCGCTCACAAGCGTACTATGGAAAAATCAGAACAAGGGGTAGTAGAAGTTTTTTTGGGAGAAGAAGTAGGCCACCATCGTTTCCGTGTTACGATAGAACGTTGGGAGTATGTGACGAGAGCCATTTTAAATGATTCAGAAGTTTCATTTCAACGCGTGTCGTTCTATTAGATTTAATGGCCATGTAACCCCGAATTTAGAGATGAAATGTCAATTTGCGAATTTGCGAAAAACTGAGCAGTGAAACATATATTTTTGATGTGACATTTGGAATCAGCGGCCCAAAAAACATAGAGATAGGTGGCTTTCACATGTGGAAAATAAACTTTATTTTTTTTGTGTGGCTGTTATCCAACGTACTAGTCCAAATTACGAGCCGCTGGATGAATCCACTTGTTTTATATGAGAAATCGGCTTTGTCCATTTTTGGCATTTTTTGCTAATTTTTGTGTATAGACGTTATGCGCATTCACCACATTTAACGGGATTGCCCTTTTTGATACGTTGCATTGTTAAAATTTTATATTCATTCTTCTGAATAATACCCATAATGGCTGTGTCTTTATTTCCATTATCATTTATGGAGAAATTAAAAAGTTAAAATTATTTCGTAAAGGTATATTGTTTATTTTTCCATGACCACAATATACTTTCACTCCCATGGCCTAGACCAAAACATATTTTTCTAAGTGAAAATTCGGTGTTTCTTCGAATTCTCACCTGGTTGTGCCTTACGTTTTAACGAACTCATATCAGTCCTTTTGTGTTAGTTTTTGGCTTTGAAGTCTTCCCAACTTGTATGTTATGATCGAAAATGTCTTTAAATCAATTTTTTACCTAAGTCGAATTTTTGTTTTGCCTTCGACTTAGGTCGATTCTGGGAGGTTCTATAACAGTATCATCAGCCTAGTGTTCTGAAGGGCATCCTGTTTACCTCTTGCCATCTGGATATCCTTGCTCTATCAACCATCCTTCTTTGTCTTTTCTGCGGTTGATGTGGTCAAAAAATTATAGAAGTCGATATATGGAGCGTACTTCTTGAATAATCGAGCTGTTGATTCGATAAACTATCCAAGAAATTCGTAAAAAACGTCTCCAGATCCACGTCTCAAAAGCATCAATACGTCACGTCGTCTGTCTGCCTTGCTAAAGGTTCAAAGAAAGATGGAGAAGAGTAGGCTGTTAGCAAGCCTGATTATTATGCATTTCGGCGTTTTGTCATATGTTTGTCAAGCCAAAATTTTACACAACTGAGGCTCAATTCTCGAAATTATTCCAATAGAAAATTGGTATTTTATCTTTTTTTATTTCATTACGTTTCCTATTTCTTTCTCTTTCCTTTCTTTCACGTCTACTTCGTCAAGTCAAGAATTGAGCCCCTGGCAAGTTGCCGATCTGTATTCTCCGTCGAATCTTGTATGCATTTGACGGTACCATCCGTTCAGGTTCATGGTAAATTGCTCTACTATCACAAATATAGTATCTTTTTTCGCAAACAGGTCATATAATTAATAATCAATATAATCAATAATCAATATTAAGTGAGATTAATAATATATATCGATTTTTCCAAAGATTTTTATTTCATTGATTAGAATGTAATTTTAAATGAGCTTAGTACCTTTGAATTAAAAATTTCTCCACTATATCTTTTTATCTTATATATCTAATATGCCAACAAAGTTTAATTTGCTGCTTATAAACGGATTTGGAAATGTACTAGGCGGCGATATGATGAACGTATATGGCCGCATGGAGGTTCTTCACTGTCTGTTTTCTTCGAGCAATAACCAACACTCAAATATTAAGTTTGGGAATGGAGATAGAGCAAGAGGAAGTTCTACCCATCGGTGAAACGATCAAGCAACCATAGTCTGTTCCATGGAGTCTACAGAAGTCGAACACATACATTACCTACCTGCATTACCTGTCATTACCTGCATGCTACATTCCACCATCATCCGCTACAGAAGAGGTCGTTAATCAGAGCATTGTTCTACAGAGTTGATATAATATTTGACGACGAAAGCAAACCAGAAGAACTCAGGAACATCCAACAAGTTCTAAGAGAAAAATAGGATATACAACGAATTATCGACAACCAGAGAAGAACGACAGAAGAACAGGAACGATATACTTACTACTTATACATGCCTTTCCTATGTGGTTGGAGTCACAAATAGGTTGAAGAATACTTTATTGAAGAATAAAATAGGCGTACGTTTCCGAACTGAAAAGAAAATTCAACAAGTACTTCCCTCAAACAAGGAAGTGTTTACCAATTGGAGTGCTCATATGGTAAGAGTTATATCAGACAGACAGGGCGTAGGATCCAGCGAAGAATCAAGGAATACCAGAGAAACACAAAACTTGTGTACACAGATAAGTCGGAAGTTGCAGAACATGTTCATCAAAATGAGAACCATAATATCGACTACGAGAGGATCAAAATATTGGATAGAAATATGCGCTATTACCCAAGGATAATTAGGGAATCACTGGAAATTATGAAAAACAGCGACAATTTTAATAGAAAAGATGGGTATCAACCGAATAACACATGGAGACTGGCTTTCCAAGCACCAGTAGTTTAAATAGTCACGGTTAATGAAGCACAACGAATAAGAAGCGAAGCGAAACAGCGCCGAGGTATATAATGAGGAGGAGAACATAATAACTTTAGTATTTATAATCCTTCTAAGGGCGAATGTAGAAGCGTCTTGACTGTGCAATGTGCCTGTATTTCGATACTCCAGTGAAGCAACGTTCAGCGCGGCTAGTACTTGGACGGGTGAAATCTATCTTGGGAAACACAGCGATTTCGTCCCACCTTCTAGTGGCTTGCATATCAGCGTATACGAGAAAACTATGTAATTTCAAGACGAGAATTACGTAGTGAATACACCATCCTTCGGAGGGAATGTAAAGCAGGCGGTCCCTTGTCTATTAAATGTTAGGTAAGTAAAGGATCCATACTCTTCGAAGAGAAGAGGTTCGGCAAAATTTCCAGGTTGGTGGTAGCTCGTCTCTTGGCATCGGTGATAGGCCCTGGTAGCGGAAAGAGGCCGACGTTAAATAAATAGATAAAAAGAAAGAAAAGAAAGAATCCTTCTGAAGAAGCTGACAGCATGATCAGCAAAACGTCAAGTCAAGTTCGACGACCGCGGCAACTTCCGGAAGATACCACTTCATTGGATAATGATCGTGAAAGCCTGCATTCTAAAAAATAATTTACCTATAAATATCCAGTAATTTAAGGTAGTTTTATTCCACCAAAAATCCCTTAATCCATTTTAATAATTTTATTGAATAATTAACACAAATTATACTCTCAAGACCTGATATTTTCTGTGATTTGGGAGTTATCCTTGACAGGAAGTTGTCCTTAAAATCACATTGCATACATTGCCACAAGGGCCTACGAAGCTTTAGAATTTATCATCAGAACCAGCTGTAAATTTCGGAATATTGATACACTGAAACGATTACTTTGTCCGCCCTATATCAGAATATGCGTCAACCATATGCTGCTCTAATTATGTAACATATTGATAATTTGGAAGGAACTGAGCGTAGATTTTTAAAATAGGCCAAGTTTAGAACGGATGGAAAATATACTGCCATAGAATTACCTCAATTAGAAGTTTTCTCTTAAATTTCAACTTCTGCTCACTTGTATGTAGACGCATAAAAGCATATCTTATTTTTTACGTTTACATTTACAAGATTATTCTTGACAATATAATGGTTACGCTAAACTAGCCATTTCTTTGATTATGGATAGAAGATTATTCATAATATGAACGGCTCCCAAATTTTAGTATTATTAAATTAAATTGTTTAATAAGAAGCGACAGAATTTATTTGTTTTTTGTGATTGATTTTTCTTTGTATATTGGTCAGCCATCTAGAGCTGTAAAAAATTAGTATAACGGTTTTAAACCTCTAAAAACGGACATGATTGACATCATTGAAGTTTGGAAACAATACTGTCAATTTTTCTTTTCAAAAGTGACCATTTTGATGCAGAAGAAACTACTACTTAACAAACACCCTGTACCGTAGATTCGAAAAAGATTACATAGATAATTACATAATATATACATTTGTTGCCTAGCAGGCACAAAGGATATATCAGAAGGACACTTTATTCTCGTCCAGGGGTCTGTCAGGACATTTTTTTTAATATAATATCACACAGGTAGACCACGGGAAGGGGGTATATCTCACAATAGGAAAGACAATTAAGGAATAATATACCTATTTATTAACTTAAGAAACTAATTACAATGGATATTACTTCGTTAATATTACACAGAGTACTATAATTCAAATAATTCAGTCACTTTATCACTTCGCTTACTTCATCCTGATCTGATCTGAACTGAACTGCCCTGTGCGGCCACTTGCGCTCCATTTATACCCCTAGGTAAGTAGTTCTGGGATTCTTCACAACATTCTACAGTGATCTAGACAGGTGTCAGCAGCTTCTAGATGCCGTGCTGATACCGCGTCATCCCTGGGAAGATTTCCGATTTAACTATGCGTAGTTTTCTGTTATCCACTCAGGGAACTTATACAGTTGCCTGTAAATGGAAGTATAAAGCTGTAACACTTCGAACGCCAATCTACAATACCGAAATCGAAAGTAAAGGCAGTCATACAAAACCTAAAAACGGGCAAAGCAGCTGAGGTCAATAATATTATGGTCCAGGTGTATAAGAAGGTTGGTGATGATCGAATGAAAATCCTTCACGAAATATTCCAAAAAATATGGGGATCAGGAATCTGCCCTTATAGTGAAAAATCTTAGAATTGGTGCCACTTATATGAAAAGTGGGGAACGGATGCCTGTGATAACTGCAAATTGCTGCCATTAATATCAGACGCCAGTAAAATAATTCTGTCTGTATATTCTTCACTTCAGGCTTCAGCATCTTCGGTCTAGAAATATTCCTCCTGGGCAAGCAGGGTTTGTTTAAGGATGAGGTATTGGAGAAAAGATACTGAATTTACGAAAAATTATCGAGAAGACACTACGTGTTTATCTACCTTCGTTTCGTAGACTATCGTAAGGCTTTTGGCAATATGGAGGACAAACTGTGGACTGTATTATTGGAGATGAGAACGCAAAGACATTTGGGCTTTATTATTCGACGACCATTAGAGGAAAATTTTGCTTTGGAGAAAATCGACAACACTAACTTCAGCGAATGTAAAGTTGGCAAATTATCAGATAGGGTTTTGTTCTCTCACTTATCTTCTTCAACATTTATAGTGAACACCTGATGTGACATAATGTGATTTCTGACTAGAAATTTGTAGATGCTGCCACCTCAATTGCAGCTGGAGGATGAGGTTATACACCTATTGGACAACCTTCAAATGATAAGCTCTAAGTACGGTGTAAATTACAACAAAGCAAAAGTTTTAATTCTATCGTACCAACATAACAGTAGATTCTTGGTTCTAGGGCTTTCGCGGAGCTGGTGGTCTGACTGCTGGTTTCCGGATCTTCTTCCGCATAGACTTGGTTGAGTGTTTGACGTTTCGACCATCTTGTCGTGGAAGTGAAGTGAGCTCTGCTGGACTGAGCTCCTCTATTTATATAGGTTATCAGGAAGCGTGTTGCGGATCATTGCTCATGCGGAACATTGATTTCCACGTTATTGGTGATTGTAGTTCGGTGTCACGATTATAGTTATTTGGACATTTATTTATTTCAATGGCTTCTCTGTATCTTCTTGGCCAATAATTTTTGGTGTTGGCTCATTTCTTTGTCTCGTCGAATTTTATCAAGTGGCCGGTTTCTTCTGAGTGTTCGGCAACTGCTGATTTTGTAGAATTTCCCTTCTTTGTATTGCTAATGTGTTCTCTGAGTCTGGTGTTTATATGTTGTTTGGTCCCTCCGATGTATGGATACAACAGTGGCCGAACACAGAAGAAACTGGCCATTTGATAAAATTCAACAAGACAAGGAAATTAACCAACACCAAGAATTATTGGCCAAGAAGATACAGAGAAGTCACTGAAATAAATAATTATCCGAATAACTGTAATCGTGACACCGGACTACAATTACCAATAACGTGGAAGTCAATGTTCCGCACGAGCAATAATCCGCAACACGCTTCGTGATAACCTGGATAAATATAGGAGGTCAGTCTAGCAGAACTCACTTCGCTTCAGAAGATCACGGAAAGATGGTCGAAACGTCAAACACTCAACCAAGTCTACGCGGAAGAAGACCCAGAAACCAGCAGCCAGTCTAGATTCTCCGACATCGTATTACCCTTAATCCAATCATTTTTTGGCGAGGACAGGGAGGGAGGACAATATAGATTGGTTGATAATTCAGGGAAAAAAACAGATGGCAAGGGGCGAAGAAAATATTAAGTTGGTGCCACTAAGAAACTGGGCTGTTGGGAAAAAGCTTTGATGAAGCGGAACGCCTAACAGTCAACCGCAACAGATGGTGTGAAATTGTCATACAGTAAAGAGCGGCCAAATAATAATACTGGGCCATAAACATTTGTAAAGATGTTGTCAATAAGAAGTGTCCTATTGTCTACAAAATAAGTAGTAAATTCATATAAAGGCCATGGCAGGTTAAGATAAGTGTCCGTGCCTTCGTAACCTTTTTGCGCGTGGTTCCTTCCAGTGATGTATCTTTGCACAAGATACTACCACAAAAAATTTTGACCTCAAAACCGTCATAATATCTGGGAAAAAATTTTTTTTTCGATAATCTGAAAAACAATTTTTTTTCTTAATCAAGTGAAGGAATTTGTTTGTATTTCACATATATTGTAAATCTACTCAAGACAATTTATTAATGAGATTTTCAGGAAATCTTTTCATGTAGAAAAAAAATGATGCTTTGGAATTTTTTGAAAAATTTAAATACGTACTTGGTTAGAAACTAGATATATTAATAAATATATAAATGGACAATAATGGACAATAACTGCTTTTTTTTTCGGATTTTCGAAAAAAATGTTTTCGCAGATATGAAGTTTTCGAGGTCAAAACTTTTTGTGGTAGTATTTTACGCACTGGAAGGAACCACACGCAAAGAGGTTGCAAAGGTACGGTCACTTATCTTAACCTGCCATGGCCTTTAAATGTAATAGATAAACCTGGAATTTTGCTTGTTCTTTTAATGGTAACTAAAACATATTAAACAAATTTTATACTTAACCGAAATATTTCGGTTCACTAATGTGGATTGATGACTGAAAAAATGATTATTTTTAGGAGCTTTAAGTTTGTAGTTCTCCAGGAAATCGTTTAGAAACTACGCCTTTGACAAAAGCTTCTGAAAAACCTTTGATGGTCTTACGGATCCAACTAAATATACATTTTTAAGACTTTCTAAAGTTTTATCGTCCATTCAAAAGTAAAACTAAGTTGGATCTTGGAGTAGAGAGGCATGAAGCTCTATTAAAGTTATTCATCTGCCCCAATACTCAATTTTATTCATGTGTTGTTCGTGTTTTATGAATGAGCCATTTGTAACTCGTCCACGTTCGTTGTCGTACGCTAGACAGAGCTTATAGCACTGCGGTTGTAAAATGTAGCATGGCAGGCAGGTGCACCACTTTCCGTCCACAGAAATACTGTGAGCGATGTGACACTTTCTCCATTTTTGTATATGCATATACCCATGCAATAACAGTAAAATATTTTAGCCCATCACCATAGCCATCTGACGTTAATTACTTTTTCTCGTAATGGTAATTGGGTCGAAACTTATTCCACACAAGTATTTCCATTCAAACGTTGTTCTATGGGATAATTGAAAATAAAAGTTGAAATTTTCTCACAAAAATCAATTTATTCTAATTAAATTTGTAAGTCTCCTAATAACAAAATTATACATGAATTGTTGTTACTTGTTCACGTGAGAATATGTAAAAACTGGAAGAATATGCATAGTAAATAAATCATTTTTAATTGTAATTTGATAGATATAGTAGTAGTAGTAGTATTCGCAATATTGGCTTTGATTTATTAATAAATCATTAGCTCTTTGATAGATATAAAAGCCGTATGTTATAAGTAAATTAATTCATTATGCTTTCAATAATATTAATGAACGTATATAACTGTAAAGTTATGTACTTGTCCTATTATGTAATTGCAACATATTCTGCTGGGCGGTGCGGTGTATAAGAAATAAATAAATAAATACATAAATAAGCTGTTTGATTTAACCAATTTTTAGTAAAATATTTATTTTTTTTGAAATTTTTAATATAAAAGTTGTTTACAATTGTTTTAATGTTTTTATTTTATTAATAATTGTTCATGTATTACTTCCACATCCAGTGGAAGTATAGTAACGACAAAAAAAAATTTAAAAATGTTTATTGTTCAAATAGGCTTAGAATGTCACGAAACGTGGAGATTTTAAGTTTGAGCGAAAAAAAAAATTTCTGTCTGTCAGTCTGTCGGTCTGTCTGTCTGTAACTTTTTTTGTGCGCACGTTTACTCTGGAACAGTTTGAGATATTGACTTGAAATTTGGTACACATATGTACTTTAACGAGATCTAGAACTAGATTATATTATCATCTTGTTCCGTCGAAGGGTTGGGGGGTAAATTGGGGTAAATTTGGGGAAAATAGGTAAATCAAGCAGGTAAGAGTCCATAAAATTGATATTTAGTATATACAAGAGAAGCTAAGGTCTCAAAAAAAATTTTGGCATTAGCCACCCCCCTTACCACCCCCACCCCATTATTAAAGGGGATGAAAAAAGATTGTGATTTAGTGTGTGTACAAGAACCAGAAACCTCAAAATGTTTTTTTAGTTCATCCACCCCCACTACCAAACCTTATCACCACCCCCACCCCGCTACCGATGTGGGGTATCGTTTTATGGGTTTTTGGGGTAGAGGATTTCAAATATTATATTATTAAAGTTCCATAAACAATTATTTCCACATACAAAAATTTTTTCGTTGTGAGTGACTTGGAAAAGAATCTGGATGTGGAAGTAGTGATTCCTTGGGCAGCGGTTTTTTTATAAAGTTATAAATAAATAAATTTATTAAGTTATTTCACATCCAAATAGGTCTAATTTGAATTGATTCTCTTAGTTTTGTTTGAGATCACTCGGATTTTTACATGGTTTGCTTTATTTTTAATAACAGCCATCCTCAAGGGAGAACTTGAACCTTCCTTTATACACTAATAACACAGCCCCCCCCCTCCCAAAACAAAAAAGTATCTTGGGCTAGTGACCAGACCTACATATTCCCATGTATTTCCACTCGCTGAACACGAATCCGGCATCAGAATAGGACTTTTCTAGACGAACTTATGAGTTATGATGGAAAAAAGCTCTAAGATCATTGGCAATAGCGTTGGCGTAAATTGAAGACAGCTCTAATACATACTTGGAGGTGATAATGATATAGCAGTTAACAATAAGACCTATAACCCAACAATAACCCAATAACCTCGTGACCCAATAAATTAGCAATTCATATTAGCAAAGTTCGCAAATTTAAAAGAAAAATTCCTCACTCAGTGATGATTTCGTACTCTTTTATCTTCAAATATATTATGTAATGACCCATAAACCAACAATAACCCAACGGCCCAACAAATCAAGTCAACAATTCATATTATCAAAGTTCGTAAACTTAAAGAAAGAATTTCTTACATTCGACGATGTTTTCGTACTCTTTTATCTTTAAATGTTCTGCGTAATGGGTTTCTTTTCCTTTTTTCTTTGACGATTCCCTCTTCATTGTCCAGCAAAGGTCAGCCATCAAATTGATGTCCCATCTACGTTGATACCGTCTTTCCATTTCATTAATATCTTGATCAAATCGTTCGCCGTGTTCTTCACTGAAATCTCCTAAGTTTTACTTTGTACTTTTCCAAAAATGTGTATACAGGTTTTAAGAGTAGTTTTTTATAATCCAATTTCTTTTCATTGTCATGATCTATTTATTTTATTCTCAATATTTTCGGAAATAGTATTATGATAAACGCGATTTTGGTGGTTTTATAGATAGTTCCATTATTTCATTTGAATCAGTTTATTCACAAAGAAGGACAATGCTATGAGTATTAAACACATAAGTTCAGTCGTATATCAGAAGCTAAGGAATATTTGATGGACCATAAGTTCGTACTTTGTTGAAGGATGAAAATGACTGACATCGAAAAAGCTGCACGGGTTAGTTTCAAAGAGGTTATAGAACAAACAATAGAACAAACAAAAATATAGTAGCCAACATGATATAATGGGCTGTCTAATGAATTTGAAATTGTATTTCCTTTATTCACACATTGACTACTTCCCTGAAAACTTTCCGTGAAGTATATAAGACGAACGATTGCAACAAAATATTAATTAAATGGAACAACGGTATCAAGGTAGATGGAACATCAATATAATGACTGACGTTTGCTGGGCAATGAAGAGGGAATCGTTGCCAAAGAGAAAAAAGAGGAAAAGAGACTCATAATCTGAAGACAAAAGTGTACGAGAGAATCACTGAACCAAAGGAATTCTTATTTTAAGTTTACGAAATTTTTGTAATATGAATTAAAAAAAAATTAAATTTCAAAAAGGGGTAATAAAGGTATTCGGTACACGTTCTAATATATTCCCTTCTGAACGAATTTCATTAGTGAGAAAATGATCTAATCCCATCCTTGATACTTCTTCCTATCCTTTAACCATTGAATCACATCCCCAATACTTCCCTATACTCTATTTCGGATCTGGTACAGGTTATTAAGAGTAAAACTATAAATACCAATAAACTATAGACCTTGTACATTGAAAAAAAAGCGATTTAATTTATATTTTCATAGGTATACAAGCAACTAAAATTCATTAATACTACTGTTTGGCATAATTTTTTTTCTACCATCTACCTAAATTTTATCAAGCTGTCATTTTGTTCCATAGCTGGTCCATTTTTTGACTATAAATAGACTATAAGAAATTGAGACGTATTGTAAATTGCAAATTGTGTGTAAGCACAATTTCGATTACAGATTCGGATTTTGCGGTTCAAATAACATTTGGTTTTACTTAATAATATGAATTGCTGATTTATTGGGTCATTAGGTTGTTGGGATGTTGGGTTATGGTTGGTTTATGGGTCATTGCGTACATCTTTTGAAGATAAAAAAAGTACGAAAGAACTTTGGTAATATGAATTGCTGATTTATTGAGACATTAGGTTATTGGGCCGTTGGGTTATTGTTGGGTTATAGGTCTAATTGTTATCTGCTATATCATTATCATCTCCAAGTATGCATTAGAGCTGTCTTCAATTTACGCCAGCGCTACTGCCATTGGTCTTGGAATATGTGAGGTTAATACGACGAATTAATGAATTTCGAACTTTTTCCCACCATAACTCATAAATTCGTCCAGGAAGGTCCTATTTTGATACCAGATTAGTGTTCAGCGAGTGAAAATACATGGGAATATGTGGGTCTGGTCACTAGCCCATCATACCTTTTGTTTTTGTGGACCTGAGTAATTGTTATATTCTACTTAAAAGAATAAAAGTATTTAAATAAGTTTGTGTATACCTACCATAATTACTGAATAAAAATTTCTCTTAGAACTCGACAACGACAACATACAACGTTGGCAATCAGTCAAATTTGTTGATAGCTGTATAATACGTTTTTTCTCACTAATCATGGCATAGCTGATTTTTACGATTCAATGATGTGCCGAGCTTTGTTGACTGCGAACACCTATCAGCATGTATAATTTATGTTTTTCAACGTCTTCCAGAAACGTCAAGTTGACATAGAAAACCGAAACTTTGCACGCTTAATAGTATGAGGCGTGAGACAGAAACTAAAGCAAAAAATTTTTCTATTTCCCCCCAAAGACAACACTGTGAATTTTTTACAAATTCTACATAAAGTTTATTTTTATTTCGACTTCGAAATAGAGAGAGGGGGGGGGAAATTGATCCTGATACACATGGTCTTAATATATAAACAAACATATCCTACTGAAAAAAAAACTGGGATCAAAAAAATTATTCTTATAAAAGCATTAGGTTTAAAATACAATTGGTTTATTTTACAGGCATAATGATGGCAATGGTTTAAATTAACAAATTCATCATTCATCACGGAACCCGGTAATATGCTTTTAGTGAAAAATATGTATAGTGGACACTCTAAAGAAAATTATACTATTTGTGAAAATAATATACGAAATGGTTTCACAAAAGAAATTAATAACTCCGGAAGAAGTTACATTTGGTACTTAGTTAATACTATTGCCAATTAAGAAAACCTGAGATGTTTTCAATGAAAAAAAAATATGTATTGTGTTAATACTCCAATTTTCTATTAGTTTGCACATAGGTCGATGTAATTTAATCTATTGGAATTAGATTGAGTCGGTTGCTGCTCCACTGTCTTGTATGGTATTTTATAGATTATTTCACTCATTAACGCTATATCCAATGAGAGCCCGTTTTTTCAAAACATTGCACCAATCAAACGTCATTATTAGTGGTAATCCAACCTAGATCGGTTTTTGACAGTACCAACATGCAAAATTTATCTCTCTAATTTTTTGTGTCGCTGCAGCGGCAAATATTGCGATAATTTTTTGACGTTTTGTTTCGTGAAATGTTTTCGACAAATAGGACAACTCGAACTTTTAAATTTTATCTATAAATATCTTCTCTAGCTTATTACCAATTATTAACGTAAATTGTAGTATTGTATTATATACGTAGTATTACAAAAACACCACCTAAAAACACCACATAAGTTGACAACTCTCAATTTCAAAACGAAGGCTGAACCTTTATTTATAGGTTCGGATAAGTTATCCACAGCTTTCAATGGCTTATAATACCTGACGTAATTATAAAATAATTTTCACAACTAAAATTAAACACAAAAATACCTACGAAGCAAAGAAATCAATTATTTCGTGTTATATACACAAATGTAGGTACTTACGTATGGTAATTCATCACAAAAAAAGTTAACACCTTATTCGTTGTACTTAAAGTTCACTCTACATAAACAAGCAAACCTTAACTTAATTATTAAACTTCTTATATTAAAAATGGGGTTTAATTACATAAATATATATTAAGAAACACTTTAATATAATAATTCTTAAGAAATTCACTATTTATACAGTGTTAAGCTAGCGTTACTAGATGGCGGTACAAGTTCATCTGGTCCAAGATTGGTAGGGTATAAGGTGGCCTAATAACTCTCGATCCCTACCAAAAAATGTCATTAGCCAATGAACATCTGGTGTGAAATCACATCAGATGCAGGGCCTTATTCAAAATATTGTAAGAATTTGTGTAGTGTTAATTAAGCAAAGAACTCGTAACTGGAATGGCCTCCAATGATCCGCTTTTGAGGTCGGGGGAATTATCCTCGCATTTTGAGTCACTGCTCTGCATGCTGGTAATGATAAGTTGTAGAATGTAACACTACAGATCATAGTATACGTCAGACCAGTACGGACGGTTCTTCTAGAATAAGATAACTGCGCCGCTACTGCGCGTTCGGAGAACGATAGTCTGCCTTTCACCCCCGCACTGACTTCTCCTAAAAGCTTTATATTAAGCAACCTCATACTCTACAAATCTTGCATCTGGTCTCCGCAACCTTAGAACGTAAAAGCGAGAGATTGGTAAATTGCAAAATTGTCTGGCTTCACTCGTAGTGTGATTGGTCGAAGCGTGCTAGAGGAGTCTTTGTTGGGAATACCAATCTATAAGTTACAATACCTATGGTTTAATGTATCTTGATTGTCATATTTGTCATAGTTTGTTCTTTATTAGATGAGTCGTTATGGAAATGCATTTTTATGTGACGCAAATAATCAAATTGAAAATAAAGGTCAGTTAACTCTAAAAAGTGACAAGAAAACGTCTGAAGGCAATTAATTACAAAACATAATATTGAAGATATACTTAATGAATTATTTATTTGTGAAATATTCTCCCCAAATACCACTCGTGCTTTTAAATTTTATCTATAAATTTTTTCTCAAGCTAATTTGCCAAAAGTTAATATAACTCGTGCAAATTGGCAGTTTATTATCAAAGATTAAATCCCTCCCGCTAAAGCGGTTGGGATTTAATCAGATAGTAAACTGCCTATTTGCACTCTTTATATTACCAGGCA
The DNA here is from genome assembly GCA_936432065.2 of Rutpela maculata. Classification (NCBI taxonomy): domain Eukaryota; kingdom Metazoa; phylum Arthropoda; class Insecta; order Coleoptera; family Cerambycidae; genus Rutpela; species Rutpela maculata. Next base: position 62,280,885 of record OW386294.2, read on the forward strand.
AAACGCTTTCGAAAAAATTTTCGATAAAATTTTAAGCACTAGTGATATTGCATACTATAATTTTTTAAATTATGGTGATTTCGGATATAGATCGATGAAAACAAATCGATTGGATTCAAAAAGATCAGTTTGCCACTGCTTCTTAGTATGTTTAATCGATGATTTTTGGTACTGTCGTGAGCAAAATTAAATAGGACAAGTCTTATAACGTATTTCTGCTAAAATCTAGTTGTGTACATCTAACTTTAATTTTTGTGACATTGTCAGTTAGTTGTCATAATTCATTGGAAGTGTGCAAATAGAGAGAGATTTACATTAGAAAAAAATAGTTGTCCTATTTAATTTTGCTCATGACAGTACGTCTGCACGCAGATCGATGTAGTTAAGTCCAATTGAATTAAAGATCGTTGGAATCCATTAATTTCTGTCATATTTTATCGATAATTTTTGGTGTATCTGCGATGTAATAAGATCCATTGGAATCAGATCTGGCGCGTATTAAGGCCGAGGGCGCTATCAGTATTCTGTTTCGTTTTGTCCAGACGGATCCGGAAGTGTTGGGCTGGACTCCCTCAAAGCTGAAAACCGCACGATGTCGATATTAAAAGCTTCAGTGTATTGCGAAATCTGCTATCGGGTCAGAAAGTTACGCGCAGCAGAAGAGTACAGAGATCAGCATTCTTAACCGGACCTCTTCTTTGTGTTAGGAGAAAGACAGTTTCTTGTGAGACATGTATTTTCTATTAGAACTAACAAACCGCAAGGTTAGATAGATAAAGTACAGGCAGCTATACAAAGAGTTCTCTAGAGTCAGGTTATGTAATGCCATTAAGTGAAAGTCTTGTATCAAGAAGTGCAACAGAACATGATCCAAAAATGGTCGTCAAAAACATTTTGTAAAATCATAGTATTCAAGGAATTTCTTCAGTAGTCAAACAGTTATCTTACTCCCCCTGTTTTAACTTCTAAGATATCAAGCACATTTTAATAAACGTGAATTGTGTTATATTCAAGCAAAACTTCTACTCGTTTTGTTTTAAATAATACTATAATGCATATGGGTAATTGCATTATTGAAGGAAAAAGGAAATAAAGAATGATAATAATAACCAATTAATGTGGTGGTATTGGAGGATATCGTTAAAATTGGTAGGGGAAAGAAACCGATTTAAGGTAGTTATTAGAAATTATTCATAGTACCTAACCGTTTATACATGCGTAGAAAAAATATTTAACACGCACATGTATTTCCGTGTTCAAAGAAAATATTAAAATGAAAACACACTCTCCTTTTGCCAGTTAACTCAAGTACTTTACATCCCTGGCTCTTCCAGGGTCTGGATTAAGTCAGTATAAATCTGTATGGAACTTTTTAATGCTTCTTTTTACGCTTTTTACTAAGCCGCTAGCCACCAGGGACATCGTTAAAGTTTACTAATTAGGATGTCACCTTAATCCTTGAGCCAACAAGGAGATCGGAGAACTCAATAAAATATTGGTGACAGAAAATATACAGGGTGCTTCACTAAAACTACACAGATCAATGTCAATAATTATAAAATATATAAGGAGGAGTGTCAACTTATTTATCTTAACATCAACGTGTCAAAACTGATCTTGAAAATTATATACCCCTCTGTTTGCGACATTGCAAGTTCAGTTCAGCCACGATGTTTTAGTGTTTACTTACTCTATTTTTCATGATTTGTGATTGGCAATAGGACCAATTAGAAGTCGACGTGCAGGACGCGATATACTATATATGATGAGAGCCTAATTCATGATATGGAGGGATCGATGGCAATGTATCACGGTGCTCAAAATGACCGTTGACCAATCAAATGATGTCAATTGGTACGTCATATTGAGAATATTAATTTTTTTCTAGTTTTTATGGACTTCTACTGCGATGAAAAATACATGTCCTACGTTTTTTCATTTAGTATTTAAATATGGTATCACCCATATTTGTGTGAAATACCCTATTTTTATATATAGCAGATTGTTGTTAATACTTAACTACTGTGTGTATCAAGTTATTAATCGAATGAATTAAACTAAAATGTATATATTTTTTATTATACACATCTCTATACAGTATACACTCGTTGATAAAATAGTCAAATTTACTCCCACACATTTTCACATACGTGAACCCATTGAAAGCACTCATAGTATATCCACATACCCAAGTAATATAGTGCGAATAGTCGGTTGCGCTTGCAATAAATGGAGATAGAGTACGACGCCATTTTGATGCACACGTGTCATTTGTAATAGTGGTGGGGTAAATTATTGACAGTGGTCATGTTTGTTTATATTTCTTTTTATTATGAATGTTATAATAATAAAAGTAAAATATGTGGTCTTGTGAAAGTCTAAAATATGCAAAATTACTTAGTTTGTTAAACACTATAAAAGTGTGGATTTTAACCGGTTTTTAATCAAAATCAGTTTTTAATGGTAAGTTTCATTATATTGTTCTTTTTATTATTTTCAGATGTTTAAATTACACTATTTATTATAGATTTCTAACTGATGAGGAAACTTTTTGTGCTTGGTTGCATACACTTGGAAAACAAGATGAAAATGTTAGTCATGGTGGCGTACCAAATTTGTATATTCAGACCATTTTAAGTCTGAGGATTTCGAAAAGGTAGCACACAAACGCACCTTAGAATAAATGCAATCCCTGTTTTGCATCTTTATCAGGATTACAAAAATTACGAGGACAACATATTATGTTGGTTGATACATCAACCAATATGCCTAATGCATGTTTTCTAATTATTTTACCCAGAAGATAATGCAAATTTGTAGTTTTGTTAGATGAATCGGTGTCAGAATCTTCTCCTCTGCTGCCCCCCACAGTTCATAGTGCAGTAATAATGGAATCATTAGATGATGGTTCCAGTGCCATTAGAAAAAGAAAGCAAGTCTAGTTGGAGCGTTCTTGTTATTCGTAAGCATTAATTTCATTATAAAATTTAGACAGACACAGGATTTTTTTTATAATATAAACTGATGATGATGTGAATAAAAAGTATATTTAAATTTTAACCTTTAAATTATCTCGTAGTTTATTATATAATTATTTTCAGCAAAATTACATAAAATTCGGGAGAAAATGACTTTTTTGTTGGCCAGCTTGGGAAAAATATAAGGTGTGGAGGAAATAGGCAAAAGAGATAAGCAACTTAGTTTTTTTATTTTATTGCCGTTTCTAAATAATTATTATTATTTCAGGTTAATCTTGCAGCCCAGATGTTAATGTTAAGTTATAGAATTTTAAAAGGTGATTTAAAGCATCCCCATTTTCAATTAAACTTTGTTTATTTTAAATTTTAACAAGGCCAGAGTTATATGCATTATTTTAATATAAACATTTATGTCATTTTTTCTTGTTCCTAAGTATATATCACTAAAATGTAATAATTCATTTGGATTTTATTGTACTACAAAGATAATTTCGTTTTGGTCTACATTTATCTTATAAATCTTTATTCCCGCGTGCCTAAAGATATCTTTATTCCCATTTTCTGTCCTTTTAAACATATTGTATGTTGGTGGTGGGCATGTGGGCAACTTCCACAACAAGGTTGCTGCTCGTTGTGTGGACAGATTTCCTAACAATTTAAATTGGACGCGTGATGTAAATAAATTACATCATGGGCACGTGCCTAATTCCAAATATGCGACCGGAAGCATCAAAATGGCGGCACCCTATGTCGGTCGTCTCTCTTGCGCGGTATATTCTTCTGCGCTTCCGCACTATGCAATTATGTTTATTTACAAGACCGTTATTATGAAAGCGACTCTCGTCACTCCATAAAATATTTGTAGCTGGTTCTTGTCATCCAATAATTATTTCTAAGCGTCGCGGCACCAAACCTGCAACAGACGACGCAATTATTTATGTCGTAGAATAGAATAGAATAAATTTATTCACCATAAATTTTGTTACAGTAACAATATCGGTTTTGTCATTACAAATTCACATAAAATATAAGACACAAAATATAAAAAACCTATTAATATAATATATATATATATATATATATATATATATATATATATATATATATATATATATATATATATATATATATATATATATATATGTTCAAAAATATGCTTCTAGAAGGCAGAGTATTTACTAAACGTAAATTTCTCTCTGAAGCAACCCTCTATACATCCTTATTTAAAAATAACGAAATTGACCAGACTACAACAAATTGCAAGTCTGGCGCGTTAAGTGTAATAATCACATATTACTACGAAACGCTGTAATTCGATTTTAGCAAACACCGACCGAAAGACTTATTCCTAAATTAAAGGAACTCTCGTGTCAGCCACTGCACACCACTTGCAGACTGCAGTTTCGAGCTGTTGGCTCTCATCAGTGCAAGGTAGGCATGCAGTGACTGGCAACGAGATTTCGGGTGACATGGTACATGTTCACAATCTTAAGACTGCAACATGCAAAATAAATCGAAGGCGCCATCTCGCGGTCGCTGTTCACTACAATCGAATTGGTTCGCCTGAGATGGGCAGCAAATGTTCAAAAATATGCTTCTAGAAGGCAGAGTATTTACTAAACGTAAATTTCTCTCTGAAGCAACTCTCTATACATCCTTATTTAAAAATAAGGAAATTGACCAGACTACAACAAATTGCAAGTCTGGCGCGTTAAGTGTAATAATCACATATTACTACGAAACGCTGTAATTCGATTTTAGCAAACACCGACCGAAAGACTTATTCCTAAATTAAAGGAACTCTCGTGTCAGCCACTGCACACCACTTGCAGACTGCAGTTTCGAGCTGTTGGCTCTCATCAGTGCAAGGTAGGCATGCAGTGACTGGCAACGAGATTTCGGGTGACATGGTACATGTTCACAATCTTAAGACTGCAACATGCAAAATAAATCGAAGGCGCCATCTCGCGGTCGCTGTTCACTACAATCGAATTGGTTCGCCTGAGATGGGCAGCAAATGTTCAAAAATATGCTTCTAGAAGGCAGAGTATTTACTAAACGTAAATTTCTCTCTGAAGCAACCCTCTATACATCCTTATTTAAAAATAAGGAAATTGACCAGACTACAACAAATTGCAAGTCTGGCGCGTTAAGTGTAATAATCACATAAAATCGAATTACAGCGTTTCGTAGTAATATGTGATTATTACACTTAACGCGCCAGACTTGCAATTTGTTGTAGTCTGGTCAATTTCCTTATTTTTAAATAAGGATGTATAGAGGGTTGCTTCAGAGAGAAATTTACGTTTAGTAAATACTCTGCCTTCTAGAAGCATATTTTTGAACATTTGCTGCCCATCTCAGGCGAACCAATTCGATTGTAGTGAACAGCGACCGCGAGATGGCGCCTTCGATTTATTTTGCATGTTGCAGTCTTAAGATTGTGAACATGTACCATGTCACCCGAAATCTCGTTGCCAGTCACTGCATGCCTACCTTGCACTGATGAGAGCCAACAGCTCGAAACTGCAGTCTGCAAGTGGTGTGCAGTGGCTGACACGAGAGTTCCTTTAATTTAGGAATAAGTCTTTCGGTCGGTGTTTGCTAAAATCGAATTACAGCGTTTCGTAGTAATATGTGATTATTACACTTAACGCGCCAGACTTGCAATTTGTTGTAGTCTGGTCAATTTCCTTATTTTTAAATAAGGATGTATAGAGGGTTGCTTCAGAGAGAAATTTACGTTTAGTATATATATATATATATATATATATATATATATATATGTGCATTTGTATCGTGTCCGCCTCCTTACAAATTTGTGGCGCCCGCACCTCCACTAGAAATAATATAGATAGATTAGTTCTGTTTACATATACATAACCGCCAAATTTCACTTACCAAGGGCACGCGGAGAGGGGAAAGGATTTTTATCTTTTTTTTACATACACATTTTTGTTCATACGATTAGTATGTTTACACCTCGTTATATAAATAATACCTCTCTGACTCAATGTATTTAAAACTGTTATATATAACGGTAGACTTTGCCTCCTTCGAGGTTGCCAGACTTCTATAGTGTAAAATGCTCTAGCACTTGCGCAATTAGTTGCGCTATGCAATCGTGTGCGTTTGTTATTATGATGATTCATATTGTGTAAGTTATACTCTATCAGATTACATTGGTGTTTTACCCGATAATGTGCGAATATCTGTTTTAAAATGAACCGTTCACGCTGAATATCTATTGTAGAATAATGTATGTAATTCACAATATGTTCTTAAGGGAATTATTATTACTATTTAAAATGCTTTTCAAAAGACATCACTGAATCAGTTCAATTTTGTAACACAATTGTTACATATTAGTCCACGTAAATTAGATATTTTAGAAGAAATAATTTATAAAGTAATAATATTTGGGATGCGTAATCTAGATAGGGTTCGAAATAGATAGCCGAATAGTTCCCCACAATTTCGGGGTGAAACGTCCGTAATGATTATGAATAGAGCTGCTTCGGCCATATTACGGGGACTTAACGCTGGTTTTTCACTTTTATCTTGTAAACCGTTCGTCGAAAGAGAAAAAAGTATAGGAAATAAAAAAATCGTCATGTTAAATTCTGCATAAAAAATGTACTATTAACCTTGTAGCTTATCCTCACCTATTTCGCGCTAACAGCGTCCGAACAGAGGCGTAGTTTGGGGCGCAGAGGTAAAAATCCATCCTATTCCAAGTTTGACTCCGAATATCTTAAAACCGGTTACTTTAACGAGAAAAATGCTCAGGAATGAATTTATTGAGCAGAATTTTCTCTATTAGATGCATATATAGAGGGTTTTGTCGCAAGTAGTTTATGTATTTTCCCCTTCTTTGCAATTATATTAGAGGATAATCTGTACTGTTCACACAAAAGAAGATTTGGAGTCATATTTCAACTCTGAGCTTGCTGCAATTCCACTTCTTCTCTTCAATTCTTGGATTTTAAAAGAGCATTCGAAACAATTGATAGAAATATTTTGATAAATAAACTTAAATATTACGGCATAGGAGGAACTGTGTTGGAATGGTGTAAAAGTTACTTGTCTAATAGGTTACAGTGCACGAAATTTAACAATAAGGTATCAAGTACAATGCCAATTAATATTGGTGTACCCCAAGGCAGTGTACTTGGACCACTCCTGTTTATTGTATATCTTAATGATTTAAATTCTGCTATTAATTGTGACTTTATTAATTTGTTTGCTGATGACACCTTGATTGCAATTACACATAGTGATATTAACATTGCCATCGAAAAAATGAATATCGAATTAAATAAACTATCAGGATATCTCAACACTAATAAATTAAAATTAAATATAAATAAAACCAAAGCAATGATTTGTACTAAAAAATATAATTACTCTAAATTAAATATAAATAATGTTAATATAGTCTTTGGTAACAATAAATTAGAATTGGTAACAGAAATAAAATATTTAGGCTTCATGATTAGTAATGACTTAAGTTTAAAAAGACATTTTATATATGTACAAAAGAAAATAACGAAAAAACTGTTTTTCTTTTCCAGAATTTCCAAATATTTAACAATAGCAACAAGCATAACAGTTTTTAAAACAATAATTCAGCCTCACTTCGATTATTGTGCAAGTATCCTAAATTTTCTTGATAACAACAGCATTGCTGTATTACAGAAACTGCAGAACAGAGGAATGCGGATTATATTAAGATGCAACAGACTTACACCTATTAGAACAATGTTGAATGTACTTGACTGGTTAAGTGTGAAACAACGCTTAAAATATTTTACTTTAATTTTTATATACAAGATTTTGAATGGTTTACTCCCTTCTTATTTCAACAAATATATTACTTTTAATAATCAAGTGCATAATCACTTAACTAGATTAAATAGTCATTTATACATTGAAAGAAAGAAATGTACCAAACATATGCACACATTGTTTTCTGATGGGTGTCGGGAATACAATATCTTACCAAATGAAGTCAAAGAAAGTACTAACTTGATTGCATTTAAACAAAAGTTATTGGAACATGTTAAAAGTTCTTAGCATGGCACCCATGCACATTATTATTTTTATTTTATTATTGTTTTTATTATCTTATTCTTATTCTCTTTCTCTTTCATACTGTCTACTAGTTTTTATATTTTGTTGGTGCTTTTAAATGTAAGATATCGTTATAAAATTGTTATATATTGTGAATGTGTCGAAGACATGCATTAGGTTTGTCCTATATTTAATAAAGATTATTATTATTATTATTATCAATAAGAAAGGGTTAATGAGGAAAATTAAGAAATCGTCTGTATGATATTTTCAATGCTGAGGAAAATTAAGAAATCGTCTGTATGATATTTTCAATGCTGTACGAGAGAGGCCAATAGATTTTTCCGATTGCCAGTTCATTGTTGATGGCGGTAATTTGATTCATCGTGTAGTATGGCCGAAGCAGCTTTATTTGTAAACATTACGGCCAAAAAGTGACTGTAGTGTTTGACGGATATGCTGACTGCAGTATGAAGAGCATCGAAAGACAGCAGCGTCTTTTAAAACGCATTTCACCGGAAATTGTTTTTCATGAGAACACGCCACTGACTGAAACGCAAAATAAAATGATAAACAATCTCACAAAAAGGAATGGTTTATTTCGCAATTGGTGGAGAGATTTAAAAACGAGGGAATCAAAACAATTACTGCTGTAGACGACGTTGACGTACTCATAGTTCAAACCGCCTTGAACGAATCTCATGGAAACGATACAGTGGTCATCCTCGGACAAGATATTGATCTTCTCGCATTGATTATCGCTCTCGCACCTGAAGATAAAGATATCCGTTTCTTAAGAGAGGCTCAGAGATAAATAAATAATAAAGATTACAGTTCTCGTGACTTGCAGTCCTCGGAAGTTTTAAATAGCTGTATGGCCACACGTTCAGTGGATGCGATAACACTTCAGCTTTCTTTGGTAAAGGAAAAGTGCAAACGGTGGAATGCGTCAATAAAAGAAAAGATCTCGAAGAGGTTGTCCGTATATTCAACAACGTAGCTCAACGAAAAAAGAAATTACATCTTTGAATCATCAAAGATTCATTATCTTCAATAAGTTAGTCCGCCAATCTAGTACTACCGGGATTCTACGAAGACTGCCAGCAACATCCGAGGCATTACGTCAACATTCTTACAGAGTATTTCTCCAAATTCATGTTTGACGAGGAGAAAACTTGGAACCAACGGAATGCAGAAAAGCAGAAAATAATATAAAATATTTCAAAGAGATGATATACTTAAAGAAGTAAAATGTTCAAAACTTAATCATTTTGGAGCAAAAATGTAAATATTTCCCTCCAGCAAGAGAAAAATTTTTGAATTGTTTAAAAATTTTTGAAAATCATTCGAGATGACTCCAACAAACTATCATTAATTAGTATAGCAAAATTTATGATTAACCAACAAATATATTCTAGAGTTTTGGTCTCGAATGCTTTTTAAAACATTTTTATTTCTTGCTAGAGGGAAATATTTACATTTTTGCTCCAGAATAATCTAGGTTTTTAAAATATCTTTGGAAGGTGGAAGATTACACTGGTCAACATTCAGTTGAAAAAATACACCGGACTCTACCTAGGTACCCAGGGGTTTTGGGGTCGCTGATTCCGTTGCCGAGGTCGGCTAAGCTCTATCACGTCAGGTTCAAGGTCATTTGAAGGTCAACCTAAGAAAAGGTATTTGAAAAAATCTAAAAAAATTCACACAGGCTCTTGGGGGGTCTCTGAGTCCGAATCCGATGTCGGTTGACCTTTATCACCTCATGTTCAAGGTCATTTGAAGGTTAAAGTAAGAATAGGAGGTGAAAAAAATTAGAAAAAATTTATACGAATGCTCACCTGCCTACTTATTGTCTGTTTATCTGTCTGCCCTTATACCTGCACACCTGTTTGTTTGCTTGTTAGTCTGTATTTATCATCCGCCTGCATTTTCTCTCTGTCCATCTATTTGACATCCTGCCTTTCTGTCAGTAATTCTGTCTGACTGAATGACTAAATGTTTCTATCTGACAGTCTGTCGCCTCCTTGTCAGTTTGTCTGACTCAGGAAACCATTAAATTACTTTGACCCTGACAGGATTGAGCTCAGGGCCGGTTTTAGGTAACCGGAGGCCCTAAGCTCTAGGTATGTTTTTCGTTGAAGCTTTCTCTTCTAATAAAATAAACGTGCATATCTGCGAATGAAATCTGAGTTCTGAGGCCCCCTAAATGAGAGGCCCTAAGCTGGCGTTTACTCAGCTTATAGGCAAAACCAGCACTGATTGAGCTCCAAGTGAGTGAAGCCAACGCCCGTGGTACTCTTTACTTGCATGTTCGCTCTGCTTCTGCAACTATACCTAAAGGCCATCCTTTCACAGAAGAAAATAGGTAGGTGATTCATTGAGTTAAATATATTTGCACTGAGATAGCCGAAGGATCGTCATGTGCAGCTAAAGCTGGCGGACGAATGCCGGCTTGAAATGACCTCAGAATGACCTTGAAATGACCTCTGCATGCCTCTTTTTTTTAAGGGTAATCGAACAATGGATTCGGACTCAGCGACCCGAAAAACCTGTGTGAATTTTTTCAGATTCTTTCAACCACCTTTTCTTACTTTAACCTTCAAATGACCTTGAAACTGACGTGACAAATTAACCTTGAAATGATCTCCGGATGCCTTTTAAGGGTAAACGAACACCGGATTCGGACTCACCGATCCCAAAAACCTATGCGTGAATTTTTTCAGATTTTTTCAATCACCTTTTCTTAGTTTGACCTTCAAGTGACCTTGAAACTGACGTGATAGAGGTCAACCGGCATCGGATACAGACTCAGCGACCCAAAAACCCTATATGTAAATTTTTTCAGATTTTTTAACAGCTTCTTCTCCGTTTTTCTCAAATTAACCTTGAAATGACCTCCGGATGCCTTTTAAGGGTAAGCGAACACCGAATTCGGACTCAGCGACCCCAAAAACCTATGTGTAAATTTTCTCAGATTTTTTCAACCACCTTTTCTTAGTTTGACCTTCAGATGTCCTTGAACCTGACGTGATAGAGCTTAACCGACCTCGGCATCGGAATCAGCGACCCCAAAAACCTACTGGGGTACCTAGGTAGAGTCCTGTGTATTTTTTTAAACTAAATGTTGACCTGTGTTATTATTATTCTTTTATTTTCTGCTTTTTAGTCCCCCCCCCCCAATAAAATCGTCTTCTAATTTTTTTTTTACTTTTACTATATAAGGCCAGCAGCAGTGACAAATAGTGGATTAAGGGCAACTAGTTACGTTAAGGAATGTTCGTGTCCTGTTAAATAAATACCTTAAACAAATACCTTTTTTAATTTGCTCTAAGCTATAAAGGGGTACAAAAATATTTGTTTCTGAACAAAATAAACGTTTTTTTTATTCCCAAATTGAAAAAATTTAAAAACCCATTGATCTCAAGAAAGTATTATTTCTGTGTATAAAAGTTATTTATATTTTTAGTAAGATAATTTTAGTTACCATATCTATAGATGTATTTAGGAATAGTATGCCTCTTTACTATGTTGCCAAGTTTAGGAGGCGATATCGCTACTTTATAGTAAGGAAGCATTTAATACCTATATACATCAAGTGTTTAAAACAGCAGCGCCACCTGGTAAAAAATGTAGTGGACTATGGTGTATGTTTACATATGTTATAGGTATTTTCCGCCTCCAAAAAAAGTGTCGTTAAATGCTTCTATCTCTCTATTTCTTCCCTTTTTGTCATAATCTTATATGCGCACCAATAAAGCTGATCATTATTGATAATAATGAGTCATGAATTTACTAATTATCAAGACATTCGCGATGAAAACAGCACAAAACGCCTCCGCCTCCGAAATCGGAGGCGAACGCGTAAAATCGGAGGCAAACACCACCTAACCATATAACATTCGGAGGTGTATGAGTACTAAATGCATGTATATATATATATATATATATATATATATATATATATATATATATATATATATATATATATATATATATATATATATATATATATATATATATAAGGTATCCGTTGGCATCCTACCTAATAACGTTCTCACTTGGCATCCACTAATATACACACTGATATACACAAAATTTATTTAAAGGCTAAGTTAGCATCCTACCTACTTTACGGTTTAATTGGTGTCCTTATGAATATTTTAATTGATGCGTAAAATGACACCCGAATATAAAAATTACAGGTTTAACTGACTTCCGGCGGCGTTGTCAGATGTATGCTATGCTGCTTTATCGTATTTGCCTAGAAGAATATTATTACAATCTGCAGTCTGTCGACGTATAAGTAAATAAGGAAATCTCATCCTGTGAGAATACTAATTTATGTCACAATTTAAGTTTCGAAACATGAAGTTCGCGTAAAAGTGAATTACTTTTTATTTGCTTATAATTGTTATAAAACATATTCTTTATGGGATTTGGCAAACAGTAGAAAAAACAATCTGTATGAACTAAAAAGAAAATCTATCTGCAAAGATTGGAAATTAATTTTGTAGATAGTTTTTCTTTTTAGTTCTCACAGATAGTTTTGTTCTGCTATTTGTCAATTTATCAAATTTTCTGTACGAGATAGGACAGGGTGCTGTAAAGAAATATTATTCAGAAAAATAAAACTGAATTTGTTAAAATTTTGCTCACTTGCAAAGTGACCCTATAAGGGTAAAGTTGGAGTATCACGTATTTTTAACGTTTATTATTATTTATTTGAGTTCTCTTTTACACAAATTATTATTAATTAATCGCCTTCTAGATTGTGTTAATATTTTAATGCTTTTCAAGTGTATTAGACAATTATAATTTATTCAAAAAATTATATTTTGCTATAAATTTGTAACATTTCCAACTTTTTTTAAATTTCACAATAGTTCAAAGAATACGAATTAATAATTATTTTTTCAATTACACCCCCCATGAGAACTATTGGGCCTCAAAATGACCCCATAAGGACAAAAGTAGAGTATCATGTATTTCTAGCATTTATTGTTATTTATTTGCGACTGTTTTCGCAGAAATTATTTTTAATTAGTCTCAAGAATGTTCTTTATTTTAAATATGAGCAGAAAGTCGATGAAAAGTTCAAAATTTCTTAAAACCTGCACAACTCTAGCTCTATTCTGAAGAAAGTTGGCAATAAACAGGAATAAGTTGCTTAAATAATTTGCAGGTTTCATTAGCAAACTCTTAATAAACAAAATTGTGAAACTAAAAAAAGATGGAAATGCTACAAATTTGTAATAAAACGTAATTGCTTAAATAAATTATAATTATTTAAGTAAATTAAAATTGTTTAAACAATTTGAAAAACCTTAAAATATTAAGACAAACTGAAATCTGACTAATTCAAAACTATTTCTATAAAAAAATCTCATTCTGAATAATTCTTTCTAAGATTTTGTCCTATCTCTTACAGAAAATAGTATATTGTGTATTTAGGTGTGAAAGCAGTACATTCCCGGACGACGATGCATCGAAGTTCGGGAATGTGCTTTCACACCGAAATACGCATACTATTTTTTCTGAAATCACAATCAATATTATTATAAATTAAGGAATTTGTATTAATGCATAAAATTTCTTCATTAATGAATAACATTTCTTCATTATAATCTAACATTTCTTCATTACATTTCTTCATTACAATCTAACTGCTTACTAATAAATGTAATTTTGATGTATGTGTAAGTGTAAATGTAAGTTTGATTGTTTGTCTGCGTGTATTTATTTACTGTCAAAAATATACATAAAAAACCATACGGGAATGTTGCTTACTGTATGTTACTACTACTGAAAGTAACATTCCCGTACGGTTTTGTTGATCGTTGCTTGGCAACGGATTTTTTCCGGTCTGTTTTCTGATAGTTTCTTAGCAACGGACTAAAATACTGGAATTGTGCATTTTTCGATCTGAAATCGCGCCGAAAATGTAGACATTGCCGATCGATTTCAGAAAAAGTACTTTATAAATGAGAGAAATTACTTTTTTTTGGTAAATTTCCAAGACATATGAATTGCTCATTTAATCGTGCGTCGCTCCCTGGCACACTGTATATGCTTTCTTAGAAAATGTAAGGCTCTTACTGAAACGAGAAATTGGAGATTTTTTAATTTTTAAAACATAATAACATTGAAAATATCAAATTTATGAAAAAAATTATAGAACATTTCTTGTTGGAAATCGATAAAAAAATATTTAAAAACATAGTTTCATTGAAAAAATGTAATATTTCCTTTTGTTGTAAACAAAATTGTTTTAAACAATATCAGACCGGGTTACCGTCTGGTAACATGGATGCTCATAATCAGTAGTGTCTCCAGAACTGATTCCAACAAATAAACTGCGTCCGAAATGTATTCGAAACTCATACGCCCATACTGCCTGCTATATAACTAGACCTCCCAATTTTATAGACCAGTAACAACTTCGTAAAAAAAAAAAAAAAATGAAAATCGGCAAAGAGACCACGGTGTTTCGTTTCTACATAAAAACTTTTAAAAAGTCAAAAACCTAAACCACATTCCAATTTAAAAAAATATAAATGACTAAGTTTTAAAATCTAAAAAGGAAGTAGCAGGACAAGCTTTATTTGAAAACGTTTTTATTGAAAATAAAATTATATAAAAAAAAGTATTTTTAAGAAAAAGCTTTTATTTGAAAAAACTGAACTAAAAAGTAAAAATAATTTTTTAAAATTCATACACCTGGAAACCAAAAACTTTGCGGACGGTCATATAGCACTATTGCATAGTTACTTTGCTCAATTGACCGCCCCCAAAGCTTTTGGTTTCCATGTGAATGAATTTTAAAAAATTATTTAAACTTTTTAGTACAGTTTTTTCAAATGAAGGCTTTTTCTTAAAAATATTTTTTTTATATAATTTTATTTTTTACTTTTTAGTCTACTTATTTTACAGACAGACAAAACCCTTTCATTTGATACAAATGGCAAGGGAGTCGTGAAGAAAGATAATTTGCCATCCTAGGGCGTCCGCCATATTGGATTTACAATGGCGTTACATAGTTCATCGTATTTTACTCGTCAAACCCTTTCATTTGATTCCATATCAAGGGGGTTGTGAAGAAAAAGGCGATCTGCCAGCTTGGGACGTCCGCCATATTGAATTTAGAATGACGTCACATTGTCTATCGTATTTTACTCGTAAAACCCCTTCATTTGATACCCATATCAATAGGGTTGTGACTAAAAAGCCGGTTCGCCATCTTGGGACGTCCGCCATATTGGATTTAGACCGATAGTGGCTATACTATGTTACATTGTCACCGGACTTATACACGTGTGCCAAATTTCAAAGCTCTAGTATAATAAGAACTAGTCAAAATTCAGCTTGCAAGATTTCACCAAACAAACATACATTCATACATAACACATTGCAAGTTAAATAAAAGCTTTTAAAAAAATGAATACAACACAAATATTTAGCATTTATGAAAATGTAAACATACGTATTTCAAACCAAAATAATACAATAATGGTAAAATGAAACAAAAACAGAACATCAACTCTTAAAAGGAAATTTATTTTCTCTGTCTATATAATCCCAGGATTATGTTATGTGTACTTTGTAGTTCTAACACATTATAGTGTAGGCAAATTAGCATTTTGACTAAATAGTTTATCGAATGAATGGATTTTCACAAAACTTTGTGGATTCTGTTCGTTTTGAAGTCTAGATCAAACTCCAAAAAAAAAATGGCCGCTAATATTGCCTCGCAATTATTATAAACAATGATCTTGTTGCTAATTTGTTAACTAGTAAAATTGAGGTAAATTAAAAAAATAAAATGTCTTTTTAGATAATTTTATGAAAAATAACAACTTTTTACTCTCGTAAAATTTTCGAAAAATGCATATTTTCCGAGATATAGCGGTTGAATTTTTCCAAAAAGGGTTGAAGGTGGAAAAAAAAGTGACGAGAAAAATCCATACATTCGAGTGAATATATTATTAAACTACAAGACTTTTTTTCCTTTATGACTTTTTCCTAAAGTGCACTCTGTCCAAGTTTCCTGGAAAAAACCGAAAAAAAGGCCCTTATCCGAAAACGGAAAATATCGTAAACTATGAAATTTAAAAATCTGGAAAAATTCAAACGTATATTCTTTACAATTTTGCTCTGTTCTAATTTTTTTGTGACGTACATATTTTCCGAGTTTTCAACAGTTTTTTACTATCAAAATGTATCTAAATTTTTTCATGACACAAAATGCATGTAATCTCTAAAATTGTAATTAATTTATATATATTTAATAGAAAAATATCTAATTTGTGAAGAAAAGAAAGAACGAAAAAATTTCTACTGCAGTCTCGTAAGCAAATATTAAACCACCTTTCCCTTTCAAATAGAAAGACGTAAATTGGACTGTAAGTCGATGAAGTCTACTTATTTTGAACAATAGACATCCTTTAAAATATCTGTAGAGAAAATGTTTATGAATTTAAAAAACAAAACATATGGTTGAAATAAATATATTTCGGAAATGGTTTCTTACAATAGAGGCCTTACCCCACAAGCGTTCATAATAAGACGCAATAAAACTGTCTTTCAGAACTAGCAATCCTTCATTTCAAAAAGAAAAGTCAATTAGTTTCAGATACAACCCATTATTGTCTGTTTAACCGAAACTAGAATAACAGACTCCGAAACTAAAAAATTACCAAATATAAGCCACTTTTCGAGCGGCTTTTACACCGTTATTGTAAATACATTCTGGCGATTAAGTAAAATGCTAGAATCTCTAAAACGATTATTTTTTGTGTAATTTTATAGCAATGTGTTCCAGATCTTTTTATAATACATACACGTAACAACTATTAAGTTAATATCTTAAACCGTCCCACAGGAAACGTGCGTACAAAAAATACAGACAAACCGATAGATACAATTTTTTTTGCCCTCAAATTTAAAATCTCGATATTTCATGACATTCTAAACCGATTTCAACAAAAAAAAAATTGAAGTTTTTTTTTACGATTACTATACTTCCAATCCACTATTTGGATGTGGAAATAAAACTTGCGACTCAAATCATCCAATGTCCCAAATTGGGATACAAATTGTGCGAAAATTATTAAGTAATTATAAATACTGATTTAATGAAGCTAAAATATTATGACATGAGGGTTTATTGATACATCTGAAAGTGTATTTTAAATAAAAAGAAACATTTCTTATTATAAAAACACAATTTGTAATGTTAAATGTTAATAAAATTGAACAAGCCTCAAGTTTAACAACAGGTAGTTTTCTTTATAGTAGTGTAAATATTATAAAAATTCTGAGGCTTCTAGTAGGTATACTTATTCACCAAAACTACACTAACATTTTTCTTTGTATGTCTTACAAAACATTTTTTGTAATAAATATAAAATGTTTTTTTCCATAATTTTATTTTAAGGATAACTAAATAAACTATATTTCACAATAGAAATATGAAATATTTCATTTCTTGTTTTTATTTATAACAAATTCGGATAAAAACATACATTATTTTTAATGAAAATATATGGCATTTGATTTATTACTTCCACATCCACGTAGTGGAGTGGAAAGATGTACAGGGTGCGCCACTTAAAACTGTCCATACTTGTAACTTTTTTATTTTTAAAGCGATGACCTTGTTGGGCACATCAAATTGTAGACATTTTTAAAGCCTTAAACACGCATACAGAGTGATTTAAAAAAAAATTGAAAAAATTGTTAAGATAGGAAACTTAATTTCTTTTAATATTTTTTTACCTCAACTTGTACATGAAATGTGTTAATGTTTTCTTATAAAGGTTTTAATTAGCTTCAATTCATGTTAAAAAAAAAGTTTTAAGAATAAAAATTCCTATTATTTAGTACATTTTAATAGAGTTTGTTTTTAAAAATATTTATTTCTTTTGTTTCTTGTTGCTGTTTTATAACGTTGAGGATTTTTTGTGATATGTCTTTTACAAATAAAGCATAAAATTATTATTTACATTTTTTCAGTTATTTTAAAAAAATCAGGAGTTGGAAGGTGTGTTTTTAATTTCTTTCTCTAAAACCAAAAAGAATTTCGGATATGACGTAATAAACATAACATAAATTGAAGCTAATTAAAACTTTTATAAGAAAACATTGACGCAGTTCATGTACAGGATGAGGTAAACAAATATTCAAGGAAATTAAGTTTTCTTTCTTAACAATTATTTTAATTTTTTTTTAAATCACTCTGTACACATGTTTAAATGCCTTAAAATTATCTACAATTTGATATGCCCAACATGGTCGTAGTTTAAAAAATAAGAAAGTTGCAAGCCTGGGGAGTTTTAAGTGGCGCACTCTGTATAGTAATCTTAAAAAAAATTTCAAAATGTTTTTTGCTGAAATAATAAATGTCATAAAACGTCGAGATTTTAAATTTAAGAGAGAGAAAAATTCTGTCTGTGTGTCGGTCTGTAACTTTTTTGTGCGCACGTTTTCTTCGCAACGGTCGTCTAAGATACTGTCTTCAAATTTGGCACACATATGTTCCATGACGAGATCTGGTACTAGATTATGTCTTGCGCTAATTCCGGTGAAGGGTTGTGAGTTAAATAGGGTAAATAGGGAAAAACAATAAAGCAAGCTAATAACAGTCCAGAAACTTAATTTTTAAAATCTTCTATTTAACTTCATTTTAAAAGCTTTGTACGGTAGTTAGTATGTTTGGGTCAAATCGTGCAACCAAAATGGATCCTGGAGGTATTATTTAATAGTGGATTCGGCGGCGCCTGAAAATTGCCTTGGTATTCGACATGGTCCGGAAGTCACCTTGGTGTTTAGCCGTTCCCGAATATGGATTATGCAGCGCTCGAATATAGATTCGGCGGCGTTCTAATTTGGATTTGGCAGCGCCCGGAAGTTACTTTGGAATTCGGCAGCGCCCAAAAATGGATTCAGCAGCATCCTAATATCGATTCGGCAGCGCAGAAATTACCTTGGTATTCATGCGCGCCCGTATATGGATTTGGCACTATCTTAATATGGATACGGAAACGCCCGGAATTTGCCTTCGTATTCGGCAGCGTCCGGAAGTTCTGGAGGTTTGGCTAGCATTCGGCAACGCCCTTTTATTAAAATTCTGTGACCAATTATTTCCACTTACTAGAGTGCAAATATGGTCAAGATGTTTTCCTTTAAAGAGACTTGGATGGGAAATCTGGATGTGGAAATATTGATTCCTTAGGCAGCGGTTTTATTCCAAAAGCTACAACAAATTTTGAATGATTTATTTTATCACAACTCAATTGAGAGTAATACTCCAATTTCGATTTTCATAAAAAAAGTAATCTTTTAACAAATAGCCATAACTTTGACAATTTTTATTGTAGAAGAACCGGAATGTATTAAATTGAATTACCTTTCAAAGTTGTAATAACCAATTTCAGACCCTTCGGTTTTAAAGTTATTCACGAAAAATACGTGTAAAAATTTGACATTTAGAAAGGGACGAAAAAACACAAAACCTTAAAAAAATAATATCTCGAACAATCTTTGAACGGGACTAATCTGAAATTTAAGGTAAAGTTAATTTCTTATGTTTCAAGTCGTACAAATAACAGTTTTTGACATAATTCGTAATTTTCAAGATATTTCCAGAAACCCATTTTTTAACGAATTGCTAGATACAACGAATCAAAAATCACGGTCATTTACATTCAAACTATACAAATTGCGCGGAAATATTAACAAAATTGTATGACTTTTATATCAACTTTATTATTCTAATTATAACATGTTGTTTGAGTGACCTATAATAATTAATATCATGAGAGAAATAGAAGTAAAAATTGTTGAATTACTTAAACACTATCAACGAAAAACTAGCTCGAATTAAAACTAAAATATACTTTACGTGCAATATGTACAATATGTAAAAGTAAACTGCAATTAAATTTTAATTTTATTTATATAAATATATACTTTGGAAAAAACTTTGTTAGTTTAGATGAATTATAGTTTTACAGATATCTATGAACTTACATTTATAATCACGGTGTAGATGCTCCAAACTGATTAATTTTGAAGCACAGTGGCAAGTGTAAAGTAAAAAATATATTATAATTTAAGCTATCAAACTTTATCGTATAATTTTTTCCATCTTGTTAGTTTCAATTCGACAGCTTTATCTTTAACGGTGTCTTAGTAACTCTACAACTCTTTCAACCATGCATTTCTCTACAAGAGGTTGTTCTTGGGTCACCTACTATACTTTTCTTAAATAGAATCCAATAAGAAATCCAAAAATTTAAACAAAACGAATTAAAATAATCTCCAACATACACTAGTTCACAAGTTCAAAGACGTGTTAATTCTTGATAAAGCTTGTAAAAATGTGAGTGAGGGCACATTGGATTCGGAATGACGTCTAGAAAAATGTGCAAAACTTTCAAACCCGCAAAAGTTATAAACAAATTAAGATTGAAGAAATAACGAGCTTCGTTTTTTGAAAATAAGTCGAAAACCATTAATATTTAAGAAATTTAAAAAAAAGATTCTTGAAGAGGAAGAAATTTCCAATAGAAAAGTCAGAACTCCCGGTATTCTATCTCTATTATTAATAATTTTAATTTAATGTTGAAAATAAGGCTTCGTGCGGCAAACGCTAAGCCGTTACGAAACCGGCCGTAATAAGTAAAAATATTTTTTTATGTATTAAATATTAATTTAAAAATTTTAAAAAACTATGGTATTATTCAGACATTTAAAGAAAAAAAAATCCAGATTTTTTATAAAATGAGCCTATTGTTAATTAACAATTTTTTTTAGTGCTTACGTTTATATTTCAAGTCGGATAATTGTTAAGCAAAAGCCACTAAAATTATTACGTTTCCTTTAGACCTTATATCAACTATACTCCACGAGATTATGACATGGCGATATTTTTAATTGTTATAGTCTATTAGTTATTAATTATTTAAGATAACAAAAAACTAAAAAATTAAAAAAAAAGGTTGACATTTTTTTTATTAATTTTAATTATTATTACTGGTTTTATATTCAAAAATAACATAAGATTACATAAACTTTAAATTTTTAGTGTTTAAACAAATTTTATAAACAAATAGATAAATTACTTATTTTTGAAAAACGTTTTTTGCCATTTTATTTGTTATAAAATATTATGAATTAAAAAAAAATTTTTCTTAAAAACATTTTTTAATTGTTTATAATAATTTTTTTCCTTTCTTCATTATTTAAACAAGTTATTAAGTAAAAATTTTAGTCTTAAAACCTATTATTTGCAATTCTCTACAAGGTGGAATTTTTTGTTGTTGTTAATTTATTTGTTTATTTAATAAATAATTTGTTATTAACAACCTCCGAATGTGTTTATATTTTTTTAGACAGAAAAAAAATTAAAAAAAAACAACCGTATACATAA
Organism: Rutpela maculata; assembly: GCA_936432065.2. Lineage (NCBI taxonomy): Eukaryota > Metazoa > Arthropoda > Insecta > Coleoptera > Cerambycidae > Rutpela > Rutpela maculata. The sequence continues at coordinate 62,302,365 of OW386294.2, forward strand.
ACACATAAAAAAAATGTTAATATTTCTTATAGAATTTTAAATTTTAAATATTAAAAATGTTTTTTGACATATTTATGTATACGGTTGTTCTGGTTATTTTTTTCTATCTAAAAAAATATAAACACATTCGGCGATTGTTAATTAGAAATTGTTTATTAAATAAACAAATTAATTAATAACAAAAATTCCACCTTGTAGAGAATTGCAAATAAAAAATTTTAAGAATATTTCTTTTCTTAATAATTTGTTTAAATGAAGAAAAACGGGAGAAAATAATTATAAACAATTAAAAAAATGTTTTAAGAAAAAATTTTTTTTTTAAAAATACGTAATTTATATATTTCTTTATAAAATTTGTTTAAACAAATAGCACTAAAAATTTAAAGTTTATATAATTTTATAGTATTTTTGAATATAAAAACAGTAATAATAATAATTTTAAAATTAATAAAAAAAAATTTTCAACCTCTATTTAATTTCTTAGTTTCTTGTTAGCTTAAATAATTAATAACTAATAGACTGTAACAATTAAAAACATCGCAATGTCATAATCAAATAAAATATAGTTGACATAAGGTCCTCACGAAGCGAAATAATTTTAGTGGCTTTTGTTTAACAATTTTCCGACTTAAAACATAAACGTAAACTCAAAAAAAAATTGTTAATTAACAACGAGCTCATTTTATGAAAAATCGGTAAAAAAAATGTTTCCAACGGGATATTGTTCCTTTAAGTGTCTAAATAATAACGCAATTTAAAAAAAAATTATATTAATACTTGAAAATATAAAAAAATTGTTTTGCTTCTTACGATCGGTTTCAGAGTATCGTAACGGTTTAGCGTTCGCCGTGCGAAGCCCCATTTGCAACATTAAATTAAAGTTATTAATAGTAGAGATAGAGTTCCAGAAGTCCAGACTTTTTTATTGGAAATTTCTTCCTCTTTATTAATAGTTTTCGAGTTATTTGCAAAAAACGAAACTCGTCATTTTTTTCAATCTTAATTTGTTTATAACTTTTGCACATTTTTCTAGACGTCATTCCGAATCCAATGAGCCCTCACTTATATTTTTACAAGCTTTTTCAAGAATTAACACGTGTTTGAACTTGTGAATTAGACTAAATAAGATTCTTTTACATTAACACAATTTTGTAGTTTATCACGTATCTAAAATATTTTTGCTAATAACTTTTCTCTTACTTCTGTAGTTTAATTAAACTACAGAACACTATTTTACTTATAGCCTTGCTGAACCATCCTTAACAAAAGTTGTTTACAATCAAGA